>PVJS01011860.1:0-10350 GCA_004027185.1 Glis glis
AGAGAGAGAGAGAGAGAGAGAGAGAGAGAGAGAGAAGGAGAGAGAGAGAGAGAGAGAGAGAGCGAGCTGAGGCTGGCCATGAACCCGGATCCTCCGGTCTCCGCCTCCCAAAGTACTGGGATTACAAGCGTGCGCCACCACACCCAGCCGACCCCGACTCTTTGATACCTCTCTATTCCATGCCCTGCTCAACATCGAAAGAGCCACTACCATAGCCACCCAGAACATCTCTCAGGGTTTGGCAGTAGACTCCTAACTCTTCTGCCAGTCACCAGAAACAAGCTCATCCAATCCATTCTATAATTAGATTGTAGATTATTCATTAAAAAATCAAACAAATGTTAAATAACTGTGTGTTACAACAAAGGCATACGATGTGATGCTGTGGAACCGTGGAGTAGGGTGCTTCAACAAGCACCCAGGCCAGAAAGGCTTCTCTGACGACAGACACCAAGCTGAGAAGAGAGTGCTGACAAAGCAAGAGGGGTGAAGGGACTGGCTCAGGCCGGACAAGCCCACCCTGCAGTTTCTTCACACCTCTGTGCCCTTCTTCATTCAACTCCCTCCTCAGCCTGGAACTTCTATGATGTCTGGTCCTCAGGCCCAAACCAGCCCGTTCAATCCATTTCTTAAGGTTGTTAATAGTTTCAACCAGTAGAGGGCACCAACCAACCCTCCATCTGTTCA
The DNA here is from genome assembly GCA_004027185.1 of Glis glis. NCBI lineage: Eukaryota > Metazoa > Chordata > Mammalia > Rodentia > Gliridae > Glis > Glis glis. The sequence continues at coordinate 688 of PVJS01011860.1, forward strand.
AATCTGCCTACAGATTGAAGTAGCACTTGGTTACTCTTCTCCCAGGTCTATGCTAATACTAATATATTTTTTCATCTTGTCTCAAAATAAGTCTTGCAATTCAGGCAAGCCTTAAATTGCTTACACAGATTTTACTCTTGAGCCAATAAGTTAAGGGGTGAGGAAATTGAGCTGCTGTAATACAAAGGAAAGAGGCCAACGATTGCAGTATCAAACATATCAGAAGTAATGACATGAAGGACTTTAAAACCTTTGCTCATTACCCTCTTTATCTGCCAATACCTAATATTAATACATAAGCACAACATGACCTCGAATTATTAACAAACCACTAATAAAACAACGATATCAAATAAATGCAGGTCTGCAGACTGTGTAGAACTATCATCTGAGAGTTTTTCTCTATTTTATTACTTTATTTTATATTTTGATACTGGGGATTGAACCCAGGGGCATTCTACCTATGAGCTACACCTCTAGCCCTTTAATTTTTTTTATTTTGAAACAGAGTCTCCCTAAGTTGCTGAGTCTGGTCTCGAACCTCTGATCCTCCCATCTCAGCCTCCCAAGTACTCAGATTACAGGCGTGAGCCACCATGCCTGGCTTCTCTTTTATTTTTTTAAAGATATAGATTCCAAGCCGGGTGTGGTGGCACACACCTGTAATCCCAGGACTTGGGATTACAGGAGGATCGTAGCAGGTTCGAGACCAGCCTCAGCAACTTACACTGGAAACAGTGAGACCCTGTTTCCAAATAAAAAATAAAAAAGGCTGGGGGTGTAACTTGGAGAGGTAGAATGCCTCTGGGTTCAATCCCAGCACCACAAAAAAATAAAAATAAAAAGGTCTCAGGGTGTAGCTCAGACATAAAATGCCCCTGGGTTCAATCCCCAGTAACACACACACACACACACACACACACACACACACACACACACACATACACACACACACACACACAGAGATTCCAAGGCCATGGAGATTTTTTTTTTTTTACAGTACCAGGGATTGAACCCAGGGGCATTCTACCTCTGCGCTACACCCCCGGCCCTATTTTTTTATACTTTATTTTGAAACCAGGTCTCACGAAGTTGCGGAGGGCCTCACTAAGTAGAGAGAGAGAGAGAGAGAGAGACAGGGAGAGAGAGAGAGAGCTGAGGCTGGCTGCGAACTCATATCCTCTGGTTTCCACCTCCCAAAGTACTGGGATTACAATAATCCCGGGTCTGTGATCCAGGAATATGTGTTGTCAAAAGGCTTCTGATGTTACAAAAGTTCGGAAACCATAACTATATAATTGTTTTATCAGAAATGTGAAGAGCAACAGAGAGAATTGAATTCAAATATCTGATGGCTTTGGAGTTCCTGGCATCTTTGGGCGCTTTAAGAGGAAGGCAAACCTATGAGGTCACTGGGTAGACTGCGAATGTGATCCCTGCTTTGTGCTGTGGGAAGGTGGGGGCCAGTCTCTTGTCTGAGAAGCCTCTCTGCTGACTGACTTCCAGTCTCAACAGGATGGAGGCTACTGATCCCCCTGGGGAAGGGGCTGGTGCTGGAATTAGATCAGCCTCGGTTGGTACCCAGCTCTGCCACTTGATGGTTATACACCCTTGAGTCAAGTGTCCTCGAATTCCCCAAGCCTCTGTTTCCTTATTTGTAAAATAAACACAGTACTCATCCCACTGTAGTGGGGATTACACGAGCAAAGGTCAGCAACACACTAGGTGCCCAAGAAGCGCAGTGTCTGGGAAGGAAGACTGGCTGTCTTCGTGGTAAACACTGCCATTCTTAGGCTAGGAAAAAGACAAGCAGGAGGGCACTTCCACAGCCCAGGGTGAGCATCCATGTCAGGGATGCCTCACTTCTAAGTTACAGTTGTCCTCCCTTATCCATGGTTTCATGGTCTACAACTTCAGTTATCCTCAGTCAATGGCAGTCTGAAAATATTAAATGGAAAAATCCAGAAACAAGCTATTCATAACTTGTAAATTGCATGCTGTTCAGAGTAGCATGGTGAAATCTTGTGCTGTCCAGACCCATCCTGCTCTGTCTCACCCAAGACGTCAACCAATCCTTTGTCCAGTATGTTCACCCTACCCACCTTTTAGTCATTTAGCCACCTTGGTTATCAGATTGACCATCATAGTATCACGGTGCTGCTGTAAAATCCTTATTTTACTTACTAATGGCTCCAAAGCTTAAGGGTAGTGATACTGGTGATTTCATTACAGTATATTGCTATAATTATCCTACTTTATCATTATTGTTAATCTCTCACTATATCTGATTTCTAATTTAAATTTTATCATAACTGTATATATATATATGAAAAACATAGTGTATACACACTACGTGTGTGTGTGTGTGTGTGTGTGTGTGTGTGTGTGTGTGTGTGATTTCAGGCATCCACTGGGATCTTGGAATGTTATCCCCATGGATAAAGGGAACTATGGAACAAGATACACATGACTCAGCTCCAACTGGCAGGTGAACAAGAGGACTGAATTCATCACCTGACAGCCATTCATACCCTCAAAGCCCAGGCTGAAGAAAGAGAGTCTGAGTTCCCTTCCTATTTCTATCACTTTTCAAAAACTTGCAGAGTTTGATGATGACCTCCGTGTTCAATCCAACGAAACTTTAGAGTCCTATAGAGAATTTCTGGCTCTCTCCTACATCAGATGGGCTGAACATCTCCTCCCTGAAGCCATCTGCACCTCTGTTCCTAGAAATTCTAGCTGCCCTCTGTGCTCTCCTCCTTCTCCTCCCTTCCCATCTACCTCCTGATCAATGCTCCTTGCCCACGCCTTGTCCATCAGCATCCCCATCTGTCCTGCCCCCTGCTCTTCTCTTTTAAGTCTTTCCTAAGGGATTTCATCCACTTTCACAGACCATCAGCACCTGCAGGCTGATGCTTCCCTTTTTACCCCCGACCTTCAGTTTCAGACCTTAACTGTCTTCTGGGCATCCAAGTATGGGTGTCCATATGAACTTTAAAATCAATACGTCCAAAATTAAATGAATCATCCTTCTCTCTGCCCATGTACACACCTCCCCCATGGCCTCACTTTCTTTTGTCGTCAATCCCAATTAATGGAACATCTCGTCAATTCCCAGAACAGAAACCCAGCAATCATCATTCCTATTCCTCTCCCACCTTCCCTGAGCCTTCTATTCTTCTCCATCCTTCCCTGAGCCTGCTGGTTTTGCCTGTCCAGCATGTTCAGCCTCTTCCTAACCCTTATCCAGAACCTCATCATCTCTACCAGAACCACAGTGACATAAGGAAGTTGAACTCTTCAGCATCAAGTCTACCACCCTCACCCAAGCCCATGACCTGACTCTTCCTTCATTGTCTACCATGATCTTTCTCATAATTCATGATCTAGTAAAACCACCTTGTGGTTCCCCAAGATCAGAAAGCTCTGTCATGCCCTTGTGCCCATCCCTGCACTGAAAGCAGCCTTCCTGCCTGCCTTTGCTTGGATACCTCTTACTCTCTGTAGCAGGCTGAATGGTTCCCACTCTCCCCCAAACATATGTCCACCTGGAACCTAAAAATGTGGTCTTATTTGGAAAAAGGGTCTTTTCAGATGTAACCAAGTTGAGGATCTTGAGATAGAATCATCCTGGATTATCCAGGCAGACTAAATCCAATGACAAGTGTCCTTATAAGAAGAGGAGGAGACACAGGAAGAGAGACACGTGGAGAAGGCAGCCCTGTGGAGACAGCGGTTAGATGGGAGTGATGTAGTCACAGACTAAGGAGCCACCAGAGGTGGAAGAGACAAGCGCAAAATCTCCCCTAGAGCCTTGAAAGGGAGAGTGGCCCCGCTGACACCTTGATTTTGGACCCATGAAACTGTGAGAATAAATTTCTGTTGTTTTAAGTTTCCAAGTTGGTGGTAATTTGAGAACAAATATACTCACTCTTCAAATTCGGTTCACACAGCATCACCTCCGAGAAGTCTTCCCATTGTCCCACCTCCCACCAGCTTACACCCACACCTTCCCTAGGTCTGTGTCACTCTACAAACTGCTAAAGGGTAGCAACTAGATTCTGTCCCCATTGTGATATGAGGGTCTAGGAATTCCTCCCAGGAATTTAACAGGTGTTCAGCCAGATCGACGCATGTGAATCTCGGGCCCTGCGCCGCTCCCGTGGTCCAGACTTCATGCCAGGAGCCTCTTAAACACGACTGCACTCAAGCATCACAGCAAGCCCGGGAGGCAGGCACTACTGTCACTGCTTTATAATCGCAGAAACCGAGGCTCAGCAACTCACTCAAGGCCATCCAGTGAGCAGAGGCAGATAGCTTGTCCTGATCTCTTTGAATCACAAGTCCAGGGAGCATGGGCTTGGCCTGTGCAAATGCCCAGTGGCCAACTAGAAGAAGGGCTACTGGAGGACAGTAGGGGAAGAAACAGGGCCCTAATTAGCTAGTGTTGAAACAGAGAGTGTGTGTGTGTGTGTGTGTGTGTGTGTGTGTGTGTGTGTGTGTGTAAATATTAATGCAGGTAGTGGATTAGTAAATTAAAGACCATCTAATTCATAATGCAGTGTAAAGATACTGCAGCAGCACCGACTCTGAGGCTTGGGAACAAGGAGTCCTGTGATGCAAAGGGATGAGAAGGGATGAAGGAGGAGGAGGAGAGGAAGGAAGAGGAGGAGAGGAAGGAAGAAGAGGAGAGGGATGGCATGCTGTTCTTTCATCTGCCTCCTCTGCTTGCCTTTGTCCATGTTTCTGCCACCATCTGGTGGTCTTGTCCTCAGGGTCTCAGGGCACAAATGCTGCCTTCGGTTCCACTGCGGTACTTCAGCAAGTGTGGGAAGTTGAATCATGATCCCGGTAGACATCCCGCTCCCAACTCCAAGAACCTGTGAATGTTGCCTTGTATGGCACAAAAGGACTTTGCAGAATGTGATTCGGCTCTAGACCTTGAAATGGAAGGTTCCCTAGGAAAGCTCTGATGCAGCCATAACTGTTGTGACAAGAAGGAGGCAGAGGGAGGTGTGACACTCCCAGAAAAGGAGAAGGCAATGTGACTATGGAGAAAGAGACCAGTGACATGACCGCAGGCCAAGGGATGCCAACAGCCACGAAACAAATTCCCATCTAGAGCTCCAGTGATTTCAGCCCAGGGCTGCTGATTTCAGATGAGAGAATAAATGTCTGTTGTTTTAAGCCAACAAGTTTGTGGTCATTTGTTATAGTGGCCACAGGAAACTAATACAACAGGTCTTCCCACATTTCCTTTATCCTAATTGAAATGTGTGTGTGTGTGTGTGTGTGTGTGTGTGTGTGTGGTACTGGGGATTGAACCCAAGGGCATTCTACCTCTGAGCTACACATCCAGCCCGTTTTACTTTTCATTTTGAAATGGTCTCACTAAGTTGCTGAGGGGCTCACTAAATTGCTCAGGCCAGTCTTGAACCTGTGATCCTCCTGTCCCAGCCTCCCAAGTACTGAGATTATAAGGCATGTGCCACCACCCCCAGCTTTCTTGATAGCTTCTTTTAGTTTAGTAATAAGGAGGAAAAATTTTTGATTATGTCAGTTCATCCTAATAAAAGCACTCAGAGGTAATCAAGTTTTTAAAGAACAGGATTTTTTAAATTCCTCAAATTACTCCCTAATTAGTTAGATCAATGTAAAGAAATGAAGTGAACTGAAACTGTAAGCAGTAGGGCACACTTTTCAGCAAGTGGATCAACAAAGAGGCAAATTCACCCCACTTAGAGATGGGGATCTGCCCTCAAGAGCTCTCTCCTCATTCTGGTTTTGGAACTCACAGATTGTCCAGAAACACTGTTCTCAGCGACTCCAGTGAGGCCCAGCCCGGTGCCTGGCATACAGCAAGTGCTGAATTCTAACCAGGAATGAAAGAGGATGGTGGCAATCTCAGGTTACCAGAAAGGGAGAGGTAGAGCTGTGTGTGTGTGTGTGTGTGTGGGCGGGTATCACCTGCTTACACAGGTTGGGTGTATGTTAGATGCCTGAAACTTGATTCTCGCCCAAACAACAGAACCTGATTCTCGCCCATACAACAGAACCCATATTAACATGACTATAATTTACATTTCTGCCAAATTCTATGCTATTTACTGTAATTTACAATAACTCCTTTTTTAAGCAACATTTGCCTCTAGTTTTCTGAGAAAATGAACCCTGTAAACCAGACAAAACCTTTATGCTAAGTGTTAGCTTCCCTGAGAGCTGTAGGAGGAAGCTATCCCAACACTCTAAGCCAAAGCTCTCCAACAACAACTAACTTCTGGACGGTTGCTCAAGTTAACACAAAGCAAGAAGTTGTAATCATCCCCCACCCAAAGAAAAGCCAGTTACCTAGAATAATCAAAGCCCACAATGGACACAATTCACAGAATCTGCATTATATATTCTAAGCCATATCATCATGATAATGATGATAATGATATTATCATGGAAAGCAACACTTTCAGTCCAACCTGTGATCTTCCTAAAACTGTTCTCAATAGTTACATTTATACTCTATTCACTTAGTACTTTAAGAGTCCAAAAATAAATTGTGAAATATGACCAAGTGAGAAATTGCCTATAGAATTAGCTCCAGCATTGAAACCAAAATAATCCTCAGTCCCTCTCTCAGTATTCCTTCATTCAACAACACTATATTGAGCATCTACTCCTTTTCAACCCTGTAGATGCATGCTGGAAACAAATCATTGCAAATAGAAGTAGATAGCATTGGAGAGACTGCAAATACCCTATGAACTATTTGAACTACAAAAGCCATGGGAAGCCTTTTAATCTTTGTAGTTCGTTATTTCCAGTTAGGACTGCCTGAAAGTTCCCTCCATCTCTGCTCTCTTGCAGGGGTGGCCATTCCTACATGCGATTTGCTCATCAGGCAGTCATCAGTTAACTTCAGCTAGAGCAGTGCTCTGCAGGTTTTGAAGTACATACAAATCAGCTAGAAATCTTGGTCAAATATAGATTAAGATTCAGTTAGATCAGGGGAGGAGCCTGCGATTCTGCATCCCTGATGAGCTCCCAGGTGGTGACAATGACAATGCTGCTGGTCTGAGGACCACATTTTCAGTAGCAAGGAACTGGAACACTTAGTTTTTACTTAAAACCAAACAAAAGCAACTAAAATAAGTGAATAAAAATTTTAAAAGCAACCTCTGATGACATGAGATTCTAGAGGTGTGTGTGTGTGCGTGCATGTGTGTGTGTGTGTGTGTGTGTGTGTGTGTGTGTGTGTGTTTCCAAGACTTCCAGGCAAGAGTGAAGAAGCTGAAAGCATGGAGCCGTGTGTGAGGCGTGAGTGTGATGTGGTTTCAGTGCGGCTACCTTGCTGAGCAAAACCTGTCAAAATAGAATTAGAAAGCCCTGCACAGTGGCGCACACCTATATTCCTAGTACTTGGGAGGCTGAAACAGGAGGATCACAGGTTTGAGGACAGCCTCAGCACCTTAGCAAGAGACTGTTTTAAAATAAAAAATAAAATAGGGCCGGGGTGTACTTAGAGGTAGAACGCCCCTGGGTTCAATGCCCAGTACCACAAAAAATTAATTAATTGTAAAAATTTTAAAAGGGTTGGAGGTGTAGCTTGGAGGTAGAATGCCCCTGGCTTCACTCTCCAGTACCAAAAAAGAAAAAAAAGTCAAACTGGAAAACGAAAACTAAACCACTTCAGAGATGAGAACAAAGGGGAAGAAGACAAACTCCTTGGGAATCACCCCATTACGGATGCAGGTCTCCCCAGTCTGTGGGTCCCTTCAGGCTTGGGGTTCCACGGACACCTTCCCTGTGTGTCCTCATGGTGGGAGACATTGCCATCATCCCTGGGGCCCTCTTGCTCCTGCAATAACAGCACCATCCTTGCTGGATACTTCCTGTTACTGTCATGCTGGGTTGAGGCTACTCTTGGTGAGCAGGAGGAGCCGAGGAACCAGAGCTGCTGGAAGTCCAGAGAAGTTGCTAGCCCAGTGGTATAGCTGAGGCCACGCTGGGGGATGGGCACCGGGAGTGGCGGGGCGTTGAGGCTGCTGAACAAGGCCATCCATGCAATGTTTTCTTTTTCTTAGAGCATGAACCTGCAGCAGGCACGGCCAACTCCCAGCACCTGGCTCGCTGCTGGTGCTCACAGTTTGCATTTATCATGGGACTCATGAAAAGCAGGAGAAGGTAGAAAGCAGCTCAGCGACAGCTCAAGCCAGCAGTGTGTCCTGCAGAACAGCAGTGTGTGCCAGCCCTAACCCACAGGTGTCCACCTGGACTCTCCTACACAGTAACAGAGGGGTAAACTGAGGCAGCCCACCCTGGAGGCCACATTGCCAATCAACAGTGCATACTGAAATACTTGGTGGCAGAGCTTGCTGTGTGTCACTGGGCATCCCAGCTCTCCTCATGGATCCTGGAGTTCTTCAGTCTTAAAATGGGGTATCAGATTCAATGCTCTCGTAGGTTCTTTCCAAGTACATGGTCTTACATGCTTCAGAAGAGAACCCAGGAGTGCGGCTCCCTTCACGCCTTGTCTTTCTGGTACTTCAGGAGCAGAGAAGGGTCAGCCACATCCATGCTTCCCCACTCCCTGACAAGATTCCTCACTACCTTGCTCCCCACGGTGCTCTCAATGCATCTAGAATATCTACTCTGTGTACAGAGATGGGAAGTAGAGGAAAGAATTTGAAATCACCAGAACACTGTCTTACAGCAATTTGGCTGGAATTACCATAGACCCACTGCATTCTTTTCTGTCCATTCAAACGCCTTTCCCCCTTCCCAAACCCACAAATCCTCAGTTTCTAAAATTGAAAAGAAACACAAAAGAATCCATCTTTCAATGTTTGGAAGCTACATGTCAAACCTATGAAACTAAAGAAATAATAGCAATGTCAGTTGGTTTCTGTCCTTGTGACAAAAAAAAAAAAATCCCGAGAAAAACAATTTAAAGTATAAAAGGTTTATTTGGGCTCATGGTTTCAGAGGTTTAGTACATAGTCAGTCGGCTCCATTGGTCTTAGGTCTGGGGTCATGGTGTGGAGCTCATCATGATGCAGTAAATCTGCTCACCTCCTGGAGGGGCCAGGAAACAAAGAGAGAGAGAAAGAGAGAGAGAGAGACAGAGACAGAGAGAGAGACAGAGAGAGAGACAGAGAGAGAGAGACAGAGAGAGTTACTGGGGATTGAACTCGGGGTTATTCTACCTCTGAGCTACACCCCCAGTCCCTTTTACTTTTTTATTTTGAAATAGGGTCTTGCTAAGTTGCTGAGGCTAGCCTCAAACCTGTGATTCTCCTGTCTCAATGTCTCAGGTACTGGGATTGCAGGTGTGTACCACCACACCTAGCAAGACAACTCGCTTTTATGACAAAGCCTCTTCCCCAAACTTATTGACCTATAAATCCAAAAATGGATTTGTCCATTCCTGAAGTCAGAGCCCTCATGATCCAATCACCTCTGAAGGCCTTACCTCTGAGGCCACTGCACTGGGACCACGCCTTCAACACATAAGATAAACACATAACATAACATAACATAAAACAACAATAATGAACACATTCTGCTTGTGCTTTCTGTATTCTTCAACAGAGATCTTTAGATACCAGGAGGCTAAGCATGGAGTAAGATTTAAGCAGTGCTGCCTAATTTCTAAGTTGACTTACTTTGTAG
>PVJS01011860.1:10450-45032 GCA_004027185.1 Glis glis
TCTCTTTCTCTCTCTCTCTCTCTCTCTCTCTCTCTCTCTCTTTCTACTTAGTGAGGCCCTCTGCAACTTCATGAGACCCGGTTTCAAAATAAAGTATAAAAAATAGGGCCGGGGGTGCAGCACAGAGGTAGAACGCCCCTGGGTTCAATCCCCAGTACCGCAAAAAATTTTTTTAATTTATTAAATTGGTGTAAAATTGTATGTATGTATCATGTACAACATTAGTTTAGTCAGCTTTCTATTGCTATAACAAAATATCTGAGGCTGTTAACTTTATAAAGAAAAGAGATTTATTTAGTTTACAGATTTGGAGGTTCAAGGGCATGGTGCCTGCATCTACTCAGTTCTGGAGAAGGCCTCTCAGCTACATCACATCATGGTGGATGGCAATATAGGAACACATACAGGAGCAAGAGATTAAATCTCTATACAGAAATCAAGAGGGCTGGGTGGTGCCAGGCTCAGGCTTTTATAACTCTGGAAAGAGAACTACTCATGGGTTCTACCAGAGCTACCTTAATCCCTTCTGAGGATATGCCCCCCCCCCCGCCCCACGGCAGCCCAAGGACCTTCCATTTGGCCCCACCTCTTTAAAGTTCCACCATCTCCCAATAGTGCTACCCTGGGGCCAAAACACATAGACATTTGGAGAGAAAACCATATCCAAATCACAGCAAGCAAGATGTTTTGAAGTATATAGTTGTCGCTCAGTATCCATGGGGGATTGGTTCCAGGACCCCCTCAAATACCAAAATCCATGGATGTTGAGGTCCCCTTATATAAAATGGTGTCATTTTTGTATATAACCTACACATATCCTCCTATATGCTTTAACTCATCTCTAGATTACTTATAATACTTGATGCAATGTAAATGTTATGCACATTGTTATTATACTATATTGTTTAGGGAATAAGTGACAAGAAAAAAAGTCTAGACATGTTCAGTGCAGACACAATTTATTCCCTGATTTTTTCAATCCACAATTGGTTGAATATGCAGGTGCAGAAACCTCTGATACGAAGGGCAGACTGTGGTATGAACACTTATCTACTCTCCTAGCATTTTTCAAAAACACAATGTATCATCATTAGCTATAATCACCATGCTGTGCAATAAAGATTTCTTGATCTTGTTCCTCCAATCTAACTATAATTATGTATCCTTTGATCAACATTTCCCCTTCTTGGCTTTCTTTGGATTGTCAAGACTAATATCTGAGTCATTTGAGGATGATCATGATGACATACACACTATGAGACCATGGCTGCCCAGCCAGCACTAGGTGATAGTCACCTGCGAGGGGTGCCCCAAGACCCCCATTTATTTGCCTAATTTGGGTCAACTTAAACTTTAGGAGGGGCATGGTGGTGCACACCTGTAATCCCAGCTACTCAGGAGGTTGAGGCAGGAGGGCTGCAAGTTCAAGGCCAGCCTGAGCAACTTATCAAGACCCAGTCTCAAAATGAAAATTTTAAAAACTGGGCTGGAGATGTAGCTCAGTGGTAGAGCACTTGCCTAGCACGAGCAAGGCCCTGGGTTCCATCGTCAGTATGGGAGGGGGATGACAAACAAACAAAAATATCAGAAGGAATTACTGTGGATTTTTCAGGGAGCTAAGGCTTTCTCAGGGGTGAAAAAATGTGAAATGAGTGCGCATATCATATAACAGTGCAAACCCCACAATACACTGCCAAAACACAAGAAAGCCACAGCAGAAGAGATGTGCTGGCAAAATAAACCCATTAATTGAGTGGCTAAGACTTCGCTTAGGTGCCTTGCCTGAATTTCCTTATTTTACCCTGGTGATCAGCTTGTGGCACAGTAGCACAATAATTATCTCCATTTTACAGAGGAGGAAACTGAGGCACAGCCGAGACTCATTTACTTGCCTAAAGTGCGGCTCGGTGGGTAGTTGGTGGAGCTGGGAGGAGAAAGGGCTGTTTGATTCCAGCGACCACTGCTCTTCTCAATTCTGCTCGCATAGTGGGTGAAGCTAGGTCAAAATCCAGGAAGACTTGGCTGTCATGCCGAGGAGGAGTAACTGAAAGGTCACTTGAGGCACCCCATGCTGGGGCAGTGTGACTGGGCCTTCAGGCAAGGAAGGAAGAAAGGAAACACCTTCCGCAGGCGATGCTGCAGCGGCCAAGGACGCTAGCCAAGGGGGCAAGCTTGCGCGCCTGTGCTCCCCAGCTGCACCCACTCACGCGACCCACACCAAGCTCAGCCGCACGCACGCCCGGACTTTTAGCCCTGGGCAAGTCTTGAGCCCAGCGCCGCGATCAAACCCGGGGAATAAAACAGTGCGCATGGAATGAAATTTGGCCAGTACAAGGTGCCTGGCCTGCAGCTGGTGGTTAACACCAGCAGTAAGAGGATCAACTCCAAGTCCGCTGGCTTAAAAGGGGGAGGAGGAATGAGAAGTGTGCGCGCTCCCTTTTGCCCATTCACGTAAGTTAATTTGGATGATAAGGGTTCGTGTTTAATCCCTTTGTGTGCCAGTAAATATGCTGAAATGGACAACCCCTGCGAGGGCACCCGCGGCTGGCAGAGCAACCTGCAGGAGGGTGCGGGTCGTGTCCAATCTGGCGTGAAGTAGAAAAGAAACTGGAAGCCAGGCAGAAAGAGAGACACCCTAGGGTGCGCGGTGCAGACTGACTCTCACACTTCCCAAGCGGTGGCAGGTGGGCGGCTGGCTTCTGGAGGCCGTGCACCACAGGTCTGGCTCTGCGCCCTGGAGCTCCCTGCGTCCCACCAGCGAGCAGGGGTCCGCACTACCCACCTCTGATAAGGACTCCCGCCACCCAAAGGGAGAGCCCGGGCTCTGCCGTGGCCTAGCAAAATTAAGAGAATTTACGTGGGAGCGGAGGACTGAAAAGGAAGGAAAGCTGTCTAAGGAGAAGCCTTCGCTGTTCCCAGATGGAAACGATTAGAAAAAGGCGAGAACTCGGTGACTCCAGAGCACGTCATAAAACAAAAACATCGTTTTTATTATTCCCATCTGCAAGAAAGCTCACCCACCGCCCACACCCCGAAAGCCAGGAGTCCTCGGAATGAGGGTTCGGAGGCGGCAAAGGGGAGCGAGGCGGGTCCGAGGGGGAGGAGGCCTCGGGCGGCCGGGCCCCGCTGCCCGCGGAGGCGCAGCCGGGCTGGAGAGTTCCCAGGCGCCGCCAGCCCCTCCTTCCCCCTGGGCCGGTCCAGCAAATTTCCTCCCTCGTTTCTGTTGATGCCTTCCCTCCCTCCTCCTCCCCCGATATTTTCGCTTTCTAAAACCATAAAAAAGAGATCAACTTCCCTAACTTCACGGGGCCCTTTTCAGTGACAAATATTGATGCCCAAAGTGTCTGCGCTCTCCCGCCCCCAAACGTTAAGAAAAGGCGCCCGCGAAAGGGGGACATAAAAAGTTAACAATGCTGTGAAAATATGTTTGCAGAAAATAGACAATCGTTGGATTAAACGTATTCAAGTATGAAATAATGCCTTTTTGTGTCAAAACTTGGGCGATGGGCGGGTACAAAAGTTCCCTGTGGCAGCTACTTGCTCCCTTTGTGAGCGGTGCGCTTCGGCGTCTCCACTTGGGCGCATTACTCAGAGCCCTCTAAGCGCGATTGTTTCTCCCTTTCTAATGACATTTACCGGATCAAAACATGCTGTTAATTCGATCAGAAGGCTTCACCCTCCCTGACAAAGCCACAATAATTTCTCCTGAAGTTTGTTAAATTGACCAAAATTAGGCAAATGAATAGGGGTCTGGAGGCGCCCCCTCACGCAGGTGACGTCGCATAATGCTCGCCTGGGCCAGCTGCATTCCCCCTTTTCTTCTCGGCCCACTCTTCTCGGTGTTGCCCCCCAATCCTCTCACCACCTCCCTCACACACACACACACACACACACACACACACACACACACACACACACGCCCGCCTGCCTCTCCTCCCCCACCCCCGGCATTATTAAAATTTAGCCCAATGCAACCATTCATACTTTTCAATGGACATTTTCGTATAGGATAATAGGCTACAAATTGAGCCTCTTCCCCCCACGAAGAGAGAGCCGGAGGGGGGAGAAAAGAAAGCAAGCGACTTGGTCAGGGAGCAGGGGGGAGCGTCGCGTGCCAAAGACCCGCGGGAGGGGCGAGGCGAGGCGGGAGCCTCGTGTGCCAGCCGCAGCCCCACACCTGCCGGGATGTCCGGACAAATAAAGCGGTGTAAACAAAAAGGGGGGAGATGGACGTGTCACCAAGTCGTGTGAGAAAAGCCTGGGAACAAACGGGGCGCCTCCGTCTCCAAGAGCTCTCCCTTGAACCCGGCGGAACAGCCTATTAAAGGCTTACTTAATTACTTTAATGACTCTGGACAGGCTTTAAAACGCACTCGGCGCTGGGGCGGCGGGCTTGCTGGGATTTGTAAACAGGCGATCGTGTGAGACTCAGCGGTGGGACTAAAGGAGGCGACACTGTTTTGTGCGGGTCCTCGCCCCCCGGTGCCCGCGGCCACTGCGCCCCTGCGCTCCGCACCCGCGGCTGCTGCAGGCGCTCGCTCGCCCGCCGGCTCCGGTTTACTGCCTCCTTTTCCCGCCGGGGCTGTTGCCATGCAAATGTTATTCCCCGGCCGATCACGTGTCCTTTGAAGGGCCACGTGGATTAACAAAGCTGATCTGCCCCCAGCTCGCCCCCCTCGGCTGCTAAATTTTTTTTCGTAACTTCTTTAAAACTGATCTTGAATGCATACATCCTCCAAACACAGATCCCCTAATCCTATGGAATAATTCAACTCGTGAATGCACTTGGCGTTCGAGATGACCGCTTTATAAGGCAGCCTGTCGGAGTTGGGAGGCTGCAGTCTACCTGGGACACTCCAAGAGGCACACGAGGTGGAAAGTGGACGGGTGCCTCGCGCCACCGCCTCTCCCGAGGGCGCGTACTGACCAGGATGTCAGACAAGCTCAGAGAACGCAAAGTGAGTCCTTGCGCCCTGGCGGAGGCGTGTGACTCGCGGAGCAGCCACCTGGCTGGACCCGTGGCAGAGACGTGCCCGCACGGGACTTTGCTTGTGCAGGAATCCCAAGTGGTTTGGGAAGGGGATGGAGATAAAAGAGGAGAGTCCTCGGCCGGGGAGAAGCTCATGCTCGGAGGCTTGTAGCCACCTCTCCAAAGCCCTGGCGCTCGGCTTGGCTGAATGGCTGAGCGGGTAGGGCGGCTGGCAGGGGAGCGCGCCACGGCGGGAGTGAGGGGACCGAGCTCCCTTGCCCCAAGTGTGGCCCTGCAGGCGTTCCTTCCTGGGGCGAACCTGACAGCTGATGTAGCCGTGCCTCGAAGGTCTCTCTGGGTAAAGCCATCCTAAACGTAAAAACCTCTGTTCGCAGAGAACCCCCGTTTCTCACAAAGTAATAGAAAAGCGGAGGAGGGACCGGATCAACCGCTGCTTGAATGAGCTGGGCAAGACGGTGCCCATGGCCCTGGCGAAGCAGGTAATGTCTGCGGGGCGAGAGGGGTGTCAGGCGTTGGGAATCCTCCGCTGCCCCCCTGGGCGGAGATGCCAGGCTGTCTGCGGATGCGGCGAGCTTAAGTGCTAGCCTCGCTTTCCCCGGACCTAAGCGCGGAGCGAGCCTCAGGCGGCTCTGACGAAGATCCGCCGATCGTCCAGCTCGCGGCCCTTTCCAGATGAAAAAAAAAAAAGGCCTGCCCAGCCTGCTGGGGGGGGGGGGCGACCGCCGGGCGGCTGCAAGGAGCCCTTTCTCCTTTTGCAGAGTTCCGGGAAGCTGGAGAAGGCCGAGATCCTCGAGATGACCGTGCAGTATCTGAGAGCCCTGCACTCCGCCGATTTTCCCCGGGGAAGGGAAAAAGGTGGGCGTGAGTTAGGGAAAGGGAGACCTGGGCTGAGACCTGGGGGCCGGGAGGGGGGGCAGTGGAGCTTCCCGGAGAGGTCTACCAGAGGGGAACGGCAGAGCGGGGAAGAGCAGGGGTCCCGCGGAAGCACCTCTCCTCCTAGGCGCCGGCGAAGCGGCGGTGGAGAACTGGTTTCTGGAGATGCAGGTTCTATCGCCTCCTCGCAGGTGGGGTGGGTGTGGCCAGGCTCTCAGGGAAAAGAGGTCCTTCGCAGGAGCTTTTCCAGTCTGTATGACTGCAGAGAGGAGGGCGCGGGCCTCAAATGGAAACTGTGGTCGGAAAATATGAAGGGAGATGCCGGCCTCCTCCTGGGACTGACCATTGGGAAGGGACTGCTCTGCGATCTTTTCCTTCCTACCACATTTCGCGCCCCCCCCCAGCAGAACTTCTAACGGAGTTTGCCAACTACTTCCACTACGGCTACCACGAGTGCATGAAGAACCTGGTGCATTACCTCACCACCGTGGAACGGATGGAGACCAAGGACACCAAGTACGCGCGCATCCTCGCCTTCTTGCAATCCAAGGCCCGCCTGGGCGCGGAGCCCGCCTTTCCATCGCTGGGTTCGCTCCCGGAGCCCGATTTCTCCTATCAGCTGCACCCGGCAGGGCCTGAGTTCGCAGGTCACAGCCCGGCAGAGGCCACTGTGTTCCCCCAGGGCGCTGCCCCGGGGCCTTTCCCCTGGCCGCACGGTGCGGCCCGCAGCCCGGCATTACCTTACCTACCCAGTGCACCGGTGCCGCTCGCGAGTCCTGCGCAGCAGCACAGCCCCTTCCTGACGCCGGTGCAGGGTCTTGACAGGCACTACCTCAACCTGATCGGTCACGCCCACCCCAACGCCCTCAACCTGCACACGCCCCAGCACCCCCAGGTCCTCTGACGCCCACCGGCCGGCTAGATTATTCTGCGCTTCCCGTGCTGCGTAGTACTGTATATATTGTACAGGTGTAAATATTGTGCCAACAAAATGCTGGGTAAGAGAAGAACAAGAGTGAATTAGTCTTCTGAAGAATCTCACCTTGGCAATAAATGTTTTCTGATAAAGACCCAAGAGATGATTTCTTTATTACCTTCTGCTCAGCCACAGCCCATCCACAAGGCTGATAGGGCCCCAAGGGAACAGGGAACGGCCCTCGGGGAATTTAGCCGGGAAGGGGACCCGTTGCGGAGTCTGAGAGAAAGGGAGGCTAACTGGAGGTTTAAGCAGTTATTGGAGGCGCGCTTGGGGGTGGAATTCGCGTGCCCCGGGGTGCTCCAGACTGCACACACCTCGCGCGCATCTTGGGCCTTTGCCCCGGAGAGGGGAGAAAGGCGGAGGCTAGGAATGGGCCCTAGGCTCGCAGAATATTCAAATTGAAGGACCCGCCCCAAACTGGCTTTGGCGGACTTTGGGCCGCTGGGACTAGGCACTTTTTCCACCTCGAGGCAAATCTGATGCGCGCACAGGAGGAACGGACGCAGGGAAACCCTGGCCTTCGGGGCGCTTAGCTGTAAAAAATATGTAAAGTAACGTTCTGAGTTGTGACTTAGAAACAACGTTCGTCGTCGAAGTTTCCTCTCTTCTGATGACGACTGCTTTTCGCCAGAGGGTTCAAGGAAGCTGGCATTACTTTTTGCGCACAAATCAGCCCAGCGGCAGGGGCGCCAGGCGACTGGGTGAGAGATGGCACTCGCCAGGTCGGTAGATGCGCTCCCCAGGGACTGGTTTCTCCAGCGAATCCCCACCATCAGGCCACTGGCGCGGGATCCAGACTTGGATTCTCTGTTCCATCACTCGACAGCCTTTCCCCTGGGCGGGATTATTATTATTATTATTATGTTATTATTATTATATTTTCAGGGGGGTGTGGTTTTCAATTCCAGTGGATTTGTGCCTTAATCACACAATAGTGATATATTTAAAATAGCAGGCTAAAGTCATATTTTTCTAAGACCCAAACAGCAAGATGAGCCTCCAAGTTGTTTTATATAAATAAGTGAAATAACAAGATACCCAGCCAACTAAAGTTGTTTGTGGGCATTTAAATTTTCTCCATCATTGATTTCTTTGAACTTTTGTTTCTATTCTTTGATACCCTTTAGATAAATAATTTTAAGTTCTATAGCACCGTTTTCCTCTATTTACAGAGACTACTTAGCAGAACACCTATGAGGTGATTTGCCTTCTCCCAGATTAGCCAGAGGACAGTAAATTAACTTACTGCATTTCTCTGGACAGGGTTTAAGAGAACTCTGACCTGGTGTGTTTACAGAGGTCATGGAATGGGATGACCTGCAATTTGTAAAACATCAAACTTCATTACACAGACGGAAACAAAACAAAACAAATAAAACCCCTTCCTTACGGTGTCCATAAACATGAAACTTACTATGTACATGTTTTAGGGGGGGAAATCCACAAACTTTAGAAAACATCTGGCATGTTTTCTTGGAACATTCTTGAAATAGGGATTCTTAAAATATCTGTAAAATGTGAGCTAAGGCCTTCCTGATGAATTGACAAGAGTTGGAGATTGGAAGTGTGAGACCAGGCGGTCTTCTTGGATACCAAATATACATGGAGCAATATGGGCTAAAAACAAATTATGCAGAAGTGGGAGAATGGATGGTGCCCATTATTGGAACACATGTCTTACACCATTTTCATCAGTGCTGGATACAGAATATGAAGAAGGTCTTTCAGAGTTTTTTTTTTTCCTCTGAGCACTAAGCCAATCTGAATTCCCTTCGGCAGTGAAGCATTAAAGATATAGTGTTACCCTGGAAATATAAATTATTAATATATTCTGCATTTTTGTCACTTCTCAACTGTTAACCAAATTAGACAAAACTTTCTTTTGCTAAGTAGATTTTCTTTTTGGGATTAGCTTTGGGAATGCACAGGGCCACCACAGTCAAAACTTCAGTCATTTACATATAATTTTGCAAACTTCCACTGGTCCATGACAGTCTTTGTACCTCAAATGTTGGTATTCTTGATTTTTTTTTTCTTTCTCATTTAACTGTGAGGATAAAACCCTGCTTTGGGTTTACAATGACTTTAGGATAAAAGTCTCCCTCCTCTCTCTCTCTCTCTCTCTCTCTCTCTCTCTCTGCGTGTGTGTGTGTGTGTGTGTGTGTGTGTGTGTGTGTGTGTGTGTTTCTGAAACCTTCATCTGGAGTCCCAATTCTCTAGGCTTGGCCAAAAGTCAAACTTGAAATAATTTGACTTTACAAAAGATTAAAAATGTCACTGCAAAATGGAATTGATTCAAATCACATTGTGACTTGAATGTGTTCTTCCTGCACTTTCTCTGAAAACACACTACTTCCAGCCTCCGGCTCCAGGCCCCCACCACCCGTCCCCTTCTGTCTGAGTCTCTTATGCCCAATCCTTCCACTCTTTCTTTAAGTAAGTTGTATAGTAATGGTTTCCAAGAGAGGCCCAACCAAACCCAGAAATAACAAAAAACAGTGGGTTTGACTGGAGGTAAGCCATTGTGATGTTTCTGAAAGGGGCAAGCTCTTGTTCCTTGGGCTTCATCCTTGAGTGGGCAAGAATAAAAATAATCATCCCCATGAAATCAAAGGTTTTCTCCAGGGGCTTGAGGAACAAAGCTCATGGCTGGTGCTTTGGGTCTGTCCCCGTGGCTCTGCAGGGCTGGAACTACTAGCTTCCAGGCACTCCAGCCATCCTGCCGAAGGGCAAGGGCAGTAATACAGAGCTCACTTGTGCTTCCAAGCGTTATTAAACAAAGACAGCCCCGTGGATTGTGGGGCCCCTCCAGTCTGGGCTGCTGGATGTCAGGAAAGGAAGGTAAAGGAGCTGCTTTGTAAGTGCCTGAGCCCAC
Organism: Glis glis; assembly: GCA_004027185.1. Classification (NCBI taxonomy): domain Eukaryota; kingdom Metazoa; phylum Chordata; class Mammalia; order Rodentia; family Gliridae; genus Glis; species Glis glis. Next base: position 20,168 of record PVJS01011860.1, read on the forward strand.
AAAGGCATAGGACTCCTAGGAACCTGATAATGGGTGTCTGCCTAGAGTCACACACCAAGAACAGGAGGTGATGTGGGGCATGTAGTAGTTCCATAAATATTTGCAGAATGACAATGAACTGCCTAGCAGTGCTGAGTCTCTTGACTTGAATTCTATGCCAGATCCTCCCCAAACCTCTTGTTTCTGCCTTCAGTTCCCTCCGGTGTCATCAGTGACAAGAAAGTAATTGCACACTCACCCAGAAACCCGTGCCATAATCTACACACATTCTGAGGGTTATTAGAAGGAGCAATTTCCCTGCCTTTGCCTAGCAATCCTACCCCCTGGTCTGGCAGCAAGAGATAATGGCTGGCTTGCTTGGTTATGGCAGTTAACTCTCCTGCAGGACCAGTTACATGCAGACCCAAATCCAGGTGTGAGTATTCCACATTCTATTCCTTTCATGTGGAAAAGATCCAAGACTGAGCTGGGTCAGATTTCACCCTCTCTCCTGCTCTATCTATTAATTATTCTAAGTATGGCTTCCAGAGTCAAGCTGCCTAGATTTGTATAGATATGTGACCCTGGACAAGTTGCTCAGGCTCTCAGTGCCTGCTTCATCATTTATAACAATGGTGTATTACAGGTGCATGTCTCCTAGGGTCACTATGAGGATTAAGAGAATTAGTACCTTCAAAGCCTTCTGCACACTGCTGGGGACATAGTGGGTATTCAACTAATACTAGCTATAATAATAATCTATTTTCTCCTTCTCCCTTCCAAAGAGTCAGAGCCATGGTAAGGCAATTTTTGTTATTTAGGGCAAATGGAGTTAGGGATCTCGAATTCCATCTTATGATCAATCTTGGGGCTGTGAGCCCTACTCCAGGCTACGATTGGTAATCACTGCCTTGCTAACAAATTTGAACTGCTATTTCTCACACTCTTTTTTAAAAATATTTCAATTGACGCATAATAGTTCTAGATACTTATAGGGTACAGTGTAGTATTTCAATACATGTATATAATATATAATGATCAGACCAGGGTAATTGGTATATGTATCACCTTTAACATGTATATTTTTTAAAATTTATTTTAATCTACACATAGTAATTGTACATATTTATGAGGTACAGTATGCCATTTCAACACATGTATACAATGCGTAATGATGAAATCAGGGTAATTGGCATATCCATCACTTCAGACATTTATCATTTCTTTGTGTTGGGAGCATTCAAAATCCTGTCTACTAGCTATTTTGAAATACTCATTAACTATTGTCGACCATAGTTACTCTACTGTTCTATAGTATAAGTTATACTTCTTATCCAACTGGACCCCTGCACTTGTTAATGGTCTTCTCTCCATTTCCCCTTCTCCTGCATTTCCTAGCCTCTGGTAACCACTATTCTACCTCTATCTACCTCTATGAGATCAACTTTTTTTGGCTTCCATACATGTCTCATACTTTCTATATACAGAAATCAGAAATCTGGCCTCACTTAATTGCACAACAGCTCCTATACCTATATTCCCACACTCTCTCCAGTTATACATTCTAATGCCTATTAGAATATCAATCTTGGCCATTGCAAAATTTTTTTAACAAAGGGGAGATAAACTAATTCAATATTTCTTAAATATACTTTTCCCCCTGCAGTGCTAGGGATCAAACCCAGGGCCTCACACATACTGGGCTCCCACTCTGCCACGGACCTGCACCCACAGCCCTCCTTAAATATTCTTTCTTTTACTCTTTCTTTCTTTCTTTCTTTCTTCCTTCCTTCCTTCCTTCCTTCCTTTCTTTCTTTCTTTCTTTCTTCTTTCTTTCTTTCTTTTTCTTTCTTCTTTCTTTCTGTTGTTGCTGTTATGTTGCTCCTGGGGATTGAACCCAGGAGCATTCTGCCTCTGAAATACACCCCCAACTCTGCTTTATTTTTTATTTTGAAACAGGGTCTCACTAAGTAGCTGAGGCTGGCTGGGAACCTGCGATCCTCCTGTTTCAGCCTCCCAAGTACTAGGATTACAGGTGTGTACCACCACGCCCAGCTCCTTAAATATACTTTCCATGGCAGCTTTAATCTCGTCTTGGCATTTCCATCATTTTCCCATTCAAGTTTTCTTCCTGACTTTTCCTTTTGTCCAACCTCTTTATCACCCGCAGCTCCAATGGAGGCTTCAGGGCCAGGCGGTAGCAGACCCTGCCTTGTCTCCTCACTGTCACTCTTTCTCATTTGCCCTTCGGTTCTCATTCCTGCTAATTTCGGATTGCTTGGCTCCTGACATCTGACTGTCCAGTATGCATGACACTTGACACCATAGAGTATAATCAGTAAAGAAAAAAGTGTCACACAGTGTACATAGTGTGCACATGGATGGAAAAATTGAGAAAAGAACCACCCACTGAAGAGAGTGGCTGGCGCAGAGCTTGAGGGACCCAGTGACTTCTGGCTTACTTGGGAGATAAGAAACAATCATTATGAAAGTCTGTAAATCTGTCCATTATATTCTTTAACCAACCCTCTGTACGGTGGGTAGAGCAGAAGCAAAACGAGAGGCAGGAGGCAGTGTTATGTTTTCTCTACTCCCCTCTAGCTTTATTTATTATGTTTAGCTTAAAAGCAAGAGTCAACAAAAATATATTAGTTAAAACTTTGTAACTATGATGAGACTATTTCACTACAGTATTTCTAAAAGACCTTCAGCAGTGTTTGCAATGACACAAAAGTAAGCCTCCTCTAAAATGGTTTTGTTACAGGTATAGCAGTAGAGGTCTTTCATAACAAAAGGTTTTCAGTTCCATTCAGTAGTACCAGGACTTTATTTATATAAAGATAATTTGTTATATATTCATCAGACTATAAATTTGTAGTCTAGCCCTGCTGCTCTTTTTAAATGCAACATAAAGTATAATAAATGGAGAAATATTTGTTATAGAGGGCAGCCATGAAGAAAATACATTCAAGTTTTAGGACTGAAGGTTATGTTTCTCTGTGCTTTTTGGATAGACAGCCATAAGTGCAACCCTTATAGTCCTAGCAATACTGGGGGAAGCCTGAGGAAGCCAATTCTGCACACTTGGAGAAGCTGTTTTGGGAAAAAAGTCAAATTGGAGGAAGAGTCATTTGCAAATTTATATTCTGGCCACAAGTCACGAGCAATACATTTACACAAGTCTGCAGAATCCCTGATTTCCCAAACCTTTCCTACTCTGACTTACAGTAAATAGGTAGACATGAATGCAATTGAATCCCCTCTGAACTACATTACAGCTCAGTCAAAAAAAGACAAGTGCGCAGGGCATGGTGGCGCAGGCTTGTAATCCCAGTACTTTGGGAGGGGGAGACCAGAGGATACAGGTTCGCGGCCAGCCTCAGCTCGCTGCTCTCTCTCTCTCTCTCTCTCTCTCTCTCTCTCTCTCTCCTTAGTGAGGCCCTCCGCAACTTTGTGAGACCCGGTTTCAAAATAAAGTATAAAAAATAGGGCCAGGGGTGTAGCTCGGAGGTAGAAAGCCCCTGGGTTCAATCCCCAGTACTGCAAAAAAAAAAAAAAAAAAAAGACAAGTGCAACATGAATAGTCACACTAAAACTGAATGGTAGCTATTCTGGCCTTGAAATCTAGGCTCATGATGACCCAAACGTATATAGTGAGGGAAGGCAAGGTGGGGAGTAGTTGCAGCATTTCATTGCTATGCCATTAATTTCAAAGGGAAGAAGTTGAGAAAATAATTTTTTAGAATATGATTAAAAATGAAAAGAATTTCTAAATCTATGGAAACTAGAATTATGTTATCTGTTTCTTGGGTGTGAAAAGAACATTTATCAGCAAGAAAATACTTTCTAACTTTTCTTGGTAATATTAGAGAAAGAGACCCTGAAAGAGTGAATATGCTTATTGGATATTTGGCATCTTGGAAACAATAATTCCCAAGAAGCACCAAATGACTTTCTGTGAGGACAGTCTTCTCCTACAATAATAACCTATAGGATGTAGGTAAAGAGAATGTATGAAGAATTTAAGGTGCACCTGATGGTGGCTCATTGGCATAAGGTATTCACTGTGATTTGCAAGTTTCTTCTAAACAAGATTTATAGTCTATTTTCCCATCTCACTTCTGGTCCTACTTCACTTCATCTTTATTAAGGAGGAAGTTGCAGAGCTTAGGAACAGATCTGAGTTCTGGGAGGGAAAGGTAGCCACTATTAGTGTATCCAGTTTCTCAAAAGTTCTCTATAGAGTCTTCCAATTACCCTGGAGCTATAGAAGAAAAAAATTACTAGAGCCAGGCATGATGGTGCATGACTGTAATCCCAGTACTCAGCTGAGACAAGAGGATTGCAAGTTCAAGGCCAGCCTCTGCAACTCAGTGAGACCCTGGGCAACTTAGTGAAACCCTGTTTTGAAATAAAAAATAAAGCCGGGTGTGGTGGCGCACGCTTGTAATCCCAGTACTTGGGAGGCAGAGACAAGAGGATCCGGGTTCGCAGCCAGCCTCAGCTACTTAATGAGGCCCTCTGCAACTTAGTGAGACCCTGTTTCAAAATAAAGAACAAAAAATAGGAATGGGGTGGAGCTTGGAGTTACAATGCCCAATGTTCCTGCATTCAATCCCCAGTACTACAAATAAATAAATAAATAAATAAATAAATAAATAAAAATCGGGCTGGGGATGTAGCTCAGTGATAGTACACCCCTGGACTTAATCCCTAGTAACTCTCTCTCTCTCTCCCTCCCTCTCAGATAAATAAGCTCTTTCTTTCCAAATAAATATTTCAAAATATAATTGTTTCCACCTTTCCCATCTCCTTTTTTTAGTATAGCCCCTCATATCCCAAATTCCCAGCCTTTCCCCCCTTCTCTTATAGAGTAGGACTTAGTTATTCTGAAGTAAGAATCCTTCAGGATAACTGAAAGTATCATAGGCAGTAGAAAGGAAACCACTTTGGTCTCATTTCCAGGTCTATCCTTACCCCAGCAGAGACTCAATCTATCTCTCCTTTACCACCTCATCCCTTGGCCGGTTCCTCTTTCTTCTCCTAAACTCCACTTCCAAACAGTAAGTCTGATGTTGATTTTGTCTCCTGTGTCTTTCACCCATTCATTTTTATCTCCTCTGCCATAGCATAGACCAGGCTGCCAATGTCCCAACTTCCCACCAAATTCTCCCAGCCTCCATTTTTTTCCTGCTTTCTCCAATTCATATTCAACATAGCATCCATGGATCTGAAATTCCTGTGTTTAGGAGTATCCAATGCCTTCCCATTACTCTTAGGATCAAGTCCACACTCCTTCTGAGGTCTTCCCCATGGCCCTTGCACAGTTCTCATCCAGGTACACAGACTGCTTTCATTTCTTGGGTGTGTACAGCCCTCTATTAAGCCAGACCACGGTGAGTGCTACATGGGAGAGGAAAGAAGAGTTCAGAGTACCTTTCCCTTAGCTGATTGGCCAGCACACAGACCTGCGGGCTTGTCTCTAGTGGAAGGGTGGTCCTGCTCCTCCTCAGCTGAAGAGAAGTGCATAACCTCTGCAACATTTTTTCCCTGCATTCAGAATCTGTCTCTGACACGGCTTCAGATGTTCTAGGTACAAAACACTGGCCAAACTATATGAAATGTATGATCTATGAGTCTTCTGGACTGCCATTAACACAATCAAATAATATAATTATTTGAGTCATTAACTATTATTGCCTCTAGGAGGCATGGTGGTTAATGTGGCTCAAGTGCTTGGTTTGGAAACCAGACTCTCTCATTTTCTAGTTGTATGACCTTGAACAAATTGTGCTTCAGTCGCCTTTGAGTAAATGGAACTGATGTACTTATCCTGTTGGTTGATGGGAGAATTAAATGAGTTAATAGAGCAGGGGCTGGCCAGTGGTCTGTAACTGTAACTATTAGCACTGAAATCTGAATAAGGTTGTCCAATGGACTAAAACTGTTTCCTTTGAAATGGATGACCTATTTACAATAATGAATTTTTGGAAAAAGAAAAAAAAAGGCTTATCTTCTCAACTTATTGCCCTTCTTTTCTTGACCCAGTCTTAATGTTAGTGTTTTCCTCTTTGCAACAGGGAAGACATTGAGAATATAAGAAAGGACTGGGATATAGCTCAGTGGTAGAGTGCTTGCCTAGCATGCACAAGGCCCTGGGTTCAATCCCCAGTACCACCACCACCACCACCAAAAAAAAAAAAAAAAAGGATATATTTCACTGGACATGGTGGCATACACCCATAATCCCAGTACTTGGGAGGCTGAAACAGGAGAATTGAAGGGTAGAGGCCAGCCTCAACAACTTTGCCAGACTCTCAGCAACCTAGTAAGACCCTGTTTCAAAATAAAAAAAAAATTAAGAAAAAGGGCTGGAGGTGTAGCTTGGAGGTAGAATGCCCTGGGGTTCAATTCCCCAGTACACAATAATAATAATAATGAATGGGAGAAAGAGATTTTTTTAAAAAAGGACTTTCTAAGTATAAGATCCAGGAGCAACTCCAGACATTCCAAAGTAGTAATTCTCCTCCACCTGGCTGGAGGAGAGCTAGAGGATTTGACTCATAGCTGCATTTACACAACAAACACCCTTCTTGGGGTGGCCTTGGTGGAGCTGGTGGACCTTAATCAGGGGCTGAATCCCCCTACGGTGTCCCTTGGTGCCTCCCCTTGCCTGGCATAGTGTTTGGTGCTTTCATATCCCGTCACTCCACTATCTCCACAATAACCTCTGCAGTAGGTTTTATTACCCACAATTTGCTAATAAGGGCTCAGAGAGTTTGTCTGAAGCGATAAAAGTATTTTATGGCAGAGCTAGGATTAGAATTACAACATGCTTGCTTCACAATCCAGTGTCCTTTCTTCTACGCAGCAGCCTCCACAATCAGGAACATTCTCATACTTGACTGTCTTAGAATGGTACAATTAGGGGTAAGTTTAGGAATTTCTTCATCCTCATGTAAGGTTGTGGTCCTCAATGACTTCAAAATTGAATGGTTGATTACGCCAATGTACAGTAAGCCTCCAACTCCACAGGCTACAAATACATGGATTCATCCAACCAGGGATGGAGAATACTTGGGGAGAAAATCATGTCTATACTGAAAATGTATAGACTTTTTTGTCACATTTCCCTAAAACAGTATAGCATAGCAATATTTACATAGTATTTACATTGTATTAGATATTATAAGTAATCTAGAGAGGTTTAAAGTATATGGAGGATATGCATAGGTTATATGCAAATACTAGGCCATTTTATATAAGAGGCTTAAACATTCATAAATTTTAGTATCTATTGTGGGAGGGGGTTCTGGGAACCAATTCTACATAGATAATGAAGGATAACTATACAATCTCTAAAATCCAGGCCTAAAAGTAACATAACTGAAAAAAAACTAATTACAAAAGTAATATATATGATCATGGTAGAAAGTTGGAAACACATAGAAAGGTATAATGAAGTCACAAAAATATCTACAATCCCACTGTCCAGATATAAGTATGATTAACATTTTCATATGCTTCTTTAAAATCTTTGTATACATAGACTAATTTTTAAATACATTTCAAGTAGCTAATATATTTATGTGGTGCAAATGGTACAAGTAAAGGTGTCAAGAACATACAATGGAGAAAAGACAGTCTCTTTAATAAGTGGTGCTGGCAAAATTGGATAAGTACATGCAGAAGAATGAAACTAGATACCTTTCTCTCACCAGGCACAGATCAACTCAAAATAGATCAAAGGCCTAAATCTCAAACCTGAAAGTAGGAAATTACGACAAAGAAAACATGGGGAAACACTTCAAGACATATACACGGGCAATGGTTTTTAGATAGGACGCCCAAAGCACAGGTGACAAAAGTAAAGATAGACAAATTGGATTACATCAAACCAAGAAGCTTCTGTACAGCAAAGGATACAATCAGCAAGATTCAGAGAGACCTATAGAAAGGGAGAAAATGTTTGCAAATTCTACATCAAACAAGGGTTTGACATCTGGACTATATAAGAAACTCAAAAAGATGAACACCAAAAATAGACAATCCAATTTAAAAAGTGGGCTAAAGAGCTAAACAAACACTTCTCAACAGAAGACCACAAGTGATCAACAAACATGAAAAAATGTTCAATTTCACTAATCATCAGAGAAATGCAAATCAAAACCATGGTAAGATAGCATCTCAGCCCAGATAGAATGGCCATCGTCCAAAAAGCAAGAAATAACGAGCGCTGTCAAGGATGTGGAGAAGAGGGAACTCATATATACACAGCTGGTGGGAATGTAACTTAGTAGAGCCATTATGAAAAACAGTATGGTGATTCCTCAGAAAACAAAAAATAGAGCCAGGCATGGTGGCGCACGCTTGTAATCCCAGTACTTGGGAGGTGGAAACCGTAGGATCCGGGTTCACAGCCAGCCTCAGCTACTCAGTGAGGCCCTCTGCAACTTTGTGAGACCTGGTTTCAAAATAAAGTATAAAACATAGGGCCGGAAGTGTAGCTCGGAGGTAAAACGCCCCTGGGTTCAATCCCCGGTATCGCAAAAAAAAGAAGAAAGAAAGAAAAAATAGAACTACCATATCACCCAGCAATTCCATTACTGGTATAGACCCAAAGGAGTTGAAATCTTTATACCAAAAAAAGATTCTTGCAGCACTATTCATACAATAGCCAAAGTATGGAATCAGCCTAGATGCTCTTCGACAGATGAAAAAAGAAAATGTGGTATATTTACATAATGAACTAATACTCAGCCATAAAAATAATGAAATCCTGTCATTTGCAGCAACATGAATGCAGAGTGAAACAAGCCAGATGCTAAAAGACATATTATCACATGTTCTCACTCTTAAGGAAACCTAAGACAACTTGTAGAATATGGAAGGGAACAGTGATCACTAGAGACAGGGAGGGGGACAGAAAGGAATTAAGAGGGACTGCTAGGGACTGGGAAGGGTGCTGGGGGGTCAAGAGAAGAAGAGAGGTGGATAGATACTATTAGTTAACAATGTATGCACGTATGGAAATATCACAGTGAACCCCATCAATTTGTAAAATTAATATGTGTTAATAATTATTAAAAGGATCCAAACCATAACAAAATAAAAGCTTTTCTTTAGAATAAAAGTCTTTTAAAAATGTTAGAAGTAGAAAAGGGTAGCTGGGCGTGGTGGTGCATGCCTCTAATCCCAGTACTTGGAAGGCTGAGACAGGAGGATCACAAGTTTGAGACAAGTCTTAGCAAGTTAGTGAGACTCAGCAACCCAGTGAGACCCTGCTTCAAAACAAAAAATTAAAAGGGCTGGGGGTGTAGCTCAGAGGTAAAACACCCTTGGGTTCAATCCCCAGTACTGCAATAAATAAGTAAATAAATAAATAAATAAATGTACAATCACTATTACTCTGAGCTACATTATGATGTGACTACAATGCACCAATAAAAGTATTTATAAAAATAAATAAAATATGATTGTAAAAAAAGTACAAAAGAATATACAGTAAAAGTCTTCCTCCCATGTCTGTCCCCCAGTGCCCCTCCCAGAAAATAATTTTTATTTTCAGTTTTTGATGTATACTTTATAAGGGAGTCCATACAGACACAAAAATTGAGTAATTTTAAACTCTCTCTTTTTTAAAAAAAATAGGGCATTATCTTATGAGTAAATAGAAACACGTACCAAGTTTTCCTGGCTCTCTAGCTGGGCCTCCCCTTCCATCTTCCTCAGCATCATTACCTCTCTTCTCAGGAAGAGTCTAGGGTCCGGCATTTCACACACTCCTATTCACGCAGATTGTTGCCCAGGCCAGACAAAATCACCTTCAAATTGGCCTTGCCGATAAATCCCCTGTGAGAGGGATCAAGTTCTTGAAATCTTTTTTCCTGAGGCCATCCCATTAATATCCCACCTAAGATGGCAAGAAACCAGAAGCTACGTGATGCCGAATCTCTTCAGCGGGGCTGCAGGACCATGAGTACGTGTGACATTACATCACCGCTCTGTGCGCAGCGCTGTGGGAGTCCGCTTTCCGACCCTGTGACAAACTCTTGAGATGATTATTGTTTATTTGGTTTCAGGGTCTTGGAGGACTCAGCCTGTGACAGTTGGCCCTGATACTTTGTGTCTGTGGCGGCTCCTTATGGTGGGAGTGTGGGGCAGAACAAAACCACTACATTTTCCAGACTGGAAAACAAATGACAGGTGTTGTCTATAGTGCTGGGAGTAACCCCAAAGATCCAACCACAGGTGAGTGGTTCTCAGGCAGCCACTGCAATCCATCTCTGTGAAGCCTATGCTTGACATGGAAATGAGTAACAGTGATTTCAGTCATGTGAATTATGTGTGTATGCTTAAAAAGAGAGGCAGGGTGTGGTGGCACAGGCCTATGATCCCAGGACTTGGGTGTCTAAGACAGGAGGATCACAGGTTCTAGGCCAGCCTTAGCAATTTAGCAAGGCCCTCAGCAACATAATGAGACCCTGTTTCAAAATAAAAAATAATAAAATAGGGCTGGAGATGTAGCTCAGAGGTAGAACGCCCCTGTGATCAATTCCCAGGACTCCAAAAAAAACCAAAAAAACCCCAAAAAATGTATATATAGAGATAGATAGATATAGATATGCATGCACACACACACACACACACACACACACACACACACACATATATATATATATATATATATACATACAATGTTTTTAAGTCTTTTAGAGCTCTCTCTCTCTCTCTCTGTTTCTCTCTTTCTATCTCGTACTGGGAACTGAACCCAGGGGCATTCTATCTCTGAACTATACCCCCAGCCTTTTTATTTTTTATTTTGAAACAGTTGCTGAGGGTCTCACTAAATTGCTGATGCTGGCCTTGAACCTGTGATCCTCCTGTCTCAGCCTCCCAAGTACTAGGCTTCCAGGTGTGCGCCACCACGCCCGGCTTTAGCTCTGTTCCAATCCCTATACCCCCTCCATCCCATTTGTTCCTCACAATTTACCGGATGGAAAGCCCAGGCTCCCTGGCCCACATCGTTTGCCGAGGCTGGCTTTTACTGGTGATAGACTCACGGTGCAGCTCAACATGGCCTGCCTTCTCTATTTCCTGCAGCTTGATCCCTTTGGCAAAACCAAACACTTTAAAAACAGAAAATAGGAATGAACTATTGATAAGTCTTCTCTTCACCTTTGGCCAGTTGGAGTTGATGCTGGCTTTGCCCTCTCCTCTGGTGCATCCTAGCCTCTGCTGCCAATCATGGACAGGTTCCCCGTGTCGCCTCACACCCCTATTTTTGCTGTAGGAGGGCACCCGTTCATCAGTTCCTCTGGCATGGAGAAGAGTGACTGTTGTCCTGCTGCTTGGGGCAGAAGCTCCCCTCGCCCGTGGAATCAGTTTCCAGGTTAGATGGTCTCCATTCTATGCACTCGCACCTCACCTGCAGAGCTCAGGCACCAGGTGTATTCTCTTCTCCCTCACTCAGATACACCAACTTCTTCCCCGTTTGTTTCCCAATTATTACTTTCAATCACATCAAAGGGGGAAAAAGTTGACTTTAAAGTTTAAACTGTTCCAGTGACCTCATTAAAAATTCTGACAGGCAGCTTCAGATCAACTTTTTTCTTCTGAAAGCACTTTTGGTCCAGAGGCATTTGAAACTGCCCAATTATTGCTCAGCCCTGTCGTCTTCTTATCCTACGATCTACTTGATCCAAAATTAAGTCTCGTCATGAATGGGTAGCTTAGAACAGTCATTCTCATGATTCTGATGCACGAAACATTATTCCTTTACTTTTAGGAATTAAAAGCACAGAGCTGGGTGTGGTGGCAGACACCTGTAATCTCAGTACTTGGGAGGCTGAGACAGAAGGTTCAAGGACAGCCTTAGCAACTTGGTGAGGCTCTCAGCAACCTAGTGAGACCCTGTTTCTAAACAAAGAATAAAAAGGACTGGGGTGTAGCTCAGAAGTAGAATGCCCCTCAGTTTGATCTACAGTAACACACACACACACACACACACACACACACGAAGAAGAAGGAGGTGGAGGAGGATAATTAAAAGTACAGTGTCAATTTGATTTTCTTGAGGTGACATAAACAACAGCTCCTATTTCTTGGACTAAGTCATGGGCCATTTGTATCTAACCTGGCAGCGACACACCGTGTGGCTGGGCATCATCATCCCTGTCACTCTCACCTGTGTAGGTATCAAAGTTTTTTGCCTTCCTTCACATCCTTGGACACTCCCATAGTCCTGGCCACTATTTGCCTAACTGGTTACTTGGGATACCATTTTTAGCTCTTCAGAATCTATTTTCAATACTGCGGTCTGAGTGGCCTGTTTCAATGGAATTTAGATCGTGTGTGTGTGTGTGTGTGTGTGTGTGTGTGTGTGAGAGAGAGAGAGAGAGAGAGAGAGAGAGAGAGAGAAGAGAGAGAGAGAGACTGGGGATTGAACCCAGGGGCATTCTACCACCGAGCTACCCCCCCACCCCAGCCCCTTAAAAAAATTTATTTTGTTGTTTTGAAATAGGATCTCTCTAGGTTGCTGAGAGTCTCACTATGTTACTGAGGCTGTGCTTGAACCTGCGATCCTCCTGTCTCAGCCTCCCAAGTACTGAGATTACAGGTGTGCACCATCATGCCCAGCTAGATCACGTTTGAACGTCTCATTACAATTGGGCTAATGAGAGGTAAAATCCAAATTCTAAATACCCAAATTACTAGGGTAAATTCCAAATTACTAGGGTAAGTTCCAAATTCCTTCCCACAGCTGGCAGGGTGCTGAGTGTCCAGCTCTTGCTGTGGGCTCTGCCCTCATCACCTTCTGATCTCCACATTGTCCTCTCTGCCCTAACCGCCCTGGCCTTCCCTCTGTGGCTCAAGCGTTCCCATCCTCATCAGCATGGGGCCTTGCAGAGACCCTTCCCCACTGCACTCTGTCATGGTCAGGCCTCAGCAGCACCTTCCTGGACCTCCTATACATTAGATTTCTCCTCACCTACCTACTAAATACCCAGCTGCAGAAACCTGTTGCTTTTTCTCCCTTCAGATTACTTATAATTATTTTAAATTGTGGGAAAATCTGCATAACATAAAATTTACCATTTTAACTTTTTTTTTAGTACATTTCTATGGTGTCGCAGTGCTGCACAAGCATCACTGCCCTTCTCCAGACTTTGCCATCTTCCCTAACTGAAACTGTCTAGCTATTAAATAGTTGCTTTCTGTTCCCTTCTCCCTGCAGTCCCTGGGAACCACCTTTCTACTTCCTATCTCTATGAACTTACTTCTCTGGGCACTTTGTATAAGTGGAATCAGTAAATATTTGTCTGTTTTGTGACTGGCTTATTTCATTTAATATACTATCTTCAGGGCTCATCTATGTGGTAGCATATGTCAGCATGTCCTACCTTTTTAAGGCTGAATATTAGCCCTTTGTCAGATATATGACTTGCATATATCATATATCTCCTGTGTCTCCTATTTCCTGGGTTGCTTTTTGTTCTGTTGATAGTTTCCTTTGATGCATGAAATTTTAATTTTGATGAAGTCCAATTTATTTTTTCTTTCATTGCTTGTGCTTTTGGTATCATAGCCAACAAATTATTCATAATTTTTAATTATGTATTGATTTAACTGCTTTTCTTCATAAATGCCTGCCCTAATAAACTGTAAGACACACAAAAGCAGAAAGCTCTGTTTTGATCACCACTGTATCTCCAGTACCTACCTTAGGGTTGGTGACTAGTAGGGTTTCTAGCATACATATCTGTAATCTGATGAATGCATGTCTTCTGATGTCTTTAATTCGTGATATAGCATCACACCCTATTAACTTACATATTTATATATATTTACATACTTATATGGTAAATATCAATTAGCAAAGGTTATTTCTGTGTGATATTTAATTATCTCACTGAAAAGTCACACTAAATGAAGGAACATGAATTTGTTTATTTATTTATTTATTTATTTATTTATTTATGGTACTAAGGATTGAATCCAAGCATGTTCTACCTTTGAGCAGCTACATCCCCTTTTTATTTTCTATTTTTGAAATGGGGTCTCACTAGGTTGCTGAGAGTCTCACTAAGTTGCTGAGGCTGGTCTCAAACCTGTGATCCTCCTGTCTCAGTCTCCCAAGTACTGGGATTACAGGTGTGCACTACCACGCTGAGGTAGGAACATTAATCAACCTACATATTGTTCCAATATGTTTGGGGAAGTAAAATAGACACAACAGAAACTATATCAATGGTATATTCTTTAAACATTCGACTTTCCCCAAATCTTAACAGACCAAAAATAGAATGGCTAAAAGCACATATTCCAGGTTTTAGTCATTGCCTTTCAGATCTGATGTGACGTCATGATAGATTTCTTCATTTTTCACTGGCAGTTTCCCAGAAGTGTTATAGTCCTGCTGCTTAGATTAAAGAGGGGGACAGCCCTTCGCTTTAGCTTAAGTGATAGCCTAGAAAACATGATAAAGGAGCCTTCATTTCTCTTATTATTTTGTAAAGCTTCAGGAGAAAATTAACAAGTATTAATTTGCCTCTTAGATCAAGCAAACCCATAAGGGATTCTCTTTCCTTCTTTTATGTTTCTGGGAATTAAAATTACAGGGACTTGTATTGTCAGCTGAAAAACAGCAGGGGGAGCTCATGAGGTTTTTTGGGCAGCTATTGCTGGCCACCCTCACCCTTCCAAAAAGACCCCACTACATTGCATGAAGTATGAACTTAACAGAACAAAGGAGAAACCCAAACAAAGAGAACATGGAGCAAAAGGGGGGGAAGGCCTTCTAAGGAGAGGTGAAAATGGCCAAAATCAATTTCATAATAAAGGACTGATACAAATTAACAATCCAAACCCAGAGCCCACTGTCCAGATGCCCCTGGCTACCTCAGCAACCCAGTGTACCCCTGGGTACCCAAGACCCTGTCACTGCTCTCCATTCTTGAGCCTATTCCTCATGTGTCAGAACTAAGTTACTAGATAACTAGCTTAAAAACTATTGTGTAGATTTCCTAAACATGTTTTTAAAATAGTGAAATTTTCTTTGGGGAACAATTTAATGTAAAAAGGTTGAGTTGTAAACTTCAAAATAGTAAAAGAATATGAAATACAGTTCTTATTCACTGGAAAGAGTGAGGGGGTCCAGGACCTATATCTTGAGCTTCAGGGGTAGGATAAGAAGTCACTCCCTGAGCACAGGGCGATGCGAGAGAGATGAACAGGGGAATTTCTTCTGTGGGAGAAATCATAAGTGGCATAGGTACTATGTGCAGTGTTGTGTTTTTATTTTAGCCTAGGGCACAGGAACAGTTGCTTAGCACACACAAGCCACCACCATCTCCCACTCTGAGGCCTCCCAGTAAACTATGCTGTGAAGCCCTTGGTGGCTGTCCAGCGACTCAGGCCACTAGCAGGGCTCCCCAGTGGGCTGGGCTTGGGCGTCTTAGCTTTGCTGGTGCTCTATTCACATAGATGTCCGAATCACAACTGAACATCTTAGAGTACATCTTGAAGTAGTCATAACTTCTCTGGGGGGGATGGTCTTGGCATTGGGAAAATGGGCAGATTTGGGTGAGTAGCCAAAATGCCTTACAAAAAGTTCAAGGTCTTTTCTTGGTTTGTGATCAGTGTTTCCCAAAGAGTACAGATCGCTCCTTGTGTTATTTTTGGATGAATATAGAACCTTGAATAAAATATCATGAATCATAATTGTACTGTACATTGAGAAATCCAATTTTGAAAGAAATTAGAATAAATATATAACTATAGAAATACATGGCTAACTCAGTTTTATGCCATTGGGTTTTCTATGTCTTGACACTATTTCAAGGGTTTTGCATAAAAGTAAATTGCTACATAATACCCTGAGTGTTTGCAACAACTTCCATCAAATAAGAGTTAAGAGTGCACTTGAAAAGGAAATGAAACTGTAGGAATGAAGAGCTGTGTATGGATCTGAAGTTCATCTTGTGTAAATTTTCAAATTCTTTTTCTACTGCCGGATAGCGTTTACAACCCAGATTTTTAATTATCTTAAATAACTTCTGGAAGAAAAAAAGAAAATAAGGAAAGCTTTGTTTATTATCTAAGTACTGGTTTAATTCAATTGCAATAAGAGGTATCTCAGAACTAGATGCCAACTTTTTAGCATCAAATACTAAAATTGACTAGAAATCTCAAATTATAATGATCTTTGAGGAATCATAGAACAACATAATAAGTCAACATGGCTATAGGATAAATTTTATATCAATGCATAAAGCAGAAAATAAAATCGTATGTTTTCCTCTTTCTGCAGTGCTTATTCAACTATGTGTTAAAATGAGTAGAGTAGAATTGAGGGTCATACCAACTCTCTGAAACTTGATTTCCTGTTCAGTAAATTAAGAGGTTTAGATTAGAAGATTCTTGGGTTCCTTCTAAGATCTAACACTCTAGGACTCAAGCAACACAAGTATCCACCCCCAAAGTCCCGTTAAACTACATGAAACATAAAGGATGTACTTCCTTAAGGGATCTAGGTTGATACCTAATTTTAGATGGGATGGATCACACTAACGTGACTAAGTCTTTCAAAGCAGCTGCGGTAGTGAAGAGCTGATGGAATTTGAAATGTCCCTGGTGACAGAAACTCAACATCAACACAAACAAGGACACAAAACAGGAAATAAACTCACAGGAAATAAAACTCACAGGAAATAAACTCACAGGAAGGCACAGAAGCCCTTAAATGCATAAGTTTGCTAAGTCCCACACTCACTGAGTCAATAACCATCTCCTCTAACATATAGCTCAGGAACTAATAACAGTACTTGATAAAGATGGCCTCTGGCAGGCTCTTGTCATGTCCTAAATGTCTTTACTATTGACTACACCAACCACCAGTTGAATAACAAACCCAGTGGTTATCCCAGTTCTTCATTCCCTCATTGTTGGCTACCCCCATACTTAGTTATGAAGCCTATTGCAGGTCAGGCAGAATTCTGCTCTGAGTTAGTCACCTTTCTGTGATTGTAACAAATAACTGAGCTGATCATCTGAGAAAGAGGAAAGGTTTGTTTTGGCTCACTATTTTGGAGGTCTCAGTCCATGGTTGGTGGGTCCCATTGTTTTAGGGCCTGTGGTGAGGCAGTGCATCATGGTGGGAGCCTGTGGTACAGGAAGGTGCTCACCTCTTAGTGGCCAGGAAGCAAAAGAAACAGAATGGAAGGGGCTTCTGTCCCAATATCCCCTAGAGGGGCACACTCCCAATGACTTAACTTCCTCCCAATGGTCCCCTTCCTCCTAATGGTCCCACCACCTGTCAGCAGTGCCATGGGCTGAGGACCAAGCCTTTAATCCATGGGTCTTTGGGGGATATTCACAATCCAAGCACGGTCCAAGGACGTGCTTATGATTCCCTTGTTACTATGGAAATGAGGTTCAGAAATGGACTGGTAAATTCAGGTTAAGCTATTGGTCGCAGGAGGAGCAAAGGTCTTTCCCCACTCACTGTCCCCCTTTAGGAGGGATGGGTCAGGTCACTGCCTTTTACTCCGCCCCTCAAGGACAAGGACCCTTATTGTTTACTAAAAGAATGAATGAAAGATTTCTTCTGTTGAGTGATAAAGTCTTGAAGAAAGTTAACTATTACTGAGCATTCACTGACTAGGACAAATGTTGAGATGTTAGGGTATGCCTACAAATTATAAGAGAAACAAGAGTACCTTCATCCTTCAGGCCGCTCCCTTCAAGTGATGCTGAGGGACATGTGGACAAAGATGGTGACAAATAGCAAGTAAACAGCCCTAACAAGCAGGAGATTCAACCCTGACCACTAAAGCAGCGCTCTCGGGAACTAGGGTGGACTTGAGGAGTCTCTTCTCTCCCTTGTGAAGTGTATAAACAGCAGAATCAAAGCAGATGGTGAGGACTGTTCAAACTGCTTCCCCCATGACCTGGAGGCTCAGATTCAGATTCCAGCGGACGAAGCCAGAGCACATGGGGCCACTTCTGAAGAACCAGAGAAAAGTGGGAATAAAATCAAAGGAGTATAAAAGAGGCCAGACATCAGGACGGCTGCGTACAGCCACAGACACTGGCGTTGCAAAAGGCATCAGGACTAGGAGATAAATGGGGGCTGGGGCTGCTCTTCAGTACCAGATGCAGGTTTGGTTATTATAGACATTTGCTGATATAAGATGCTTAGAGACTCTTAAAGTTAATGATCTCCTAGGAATAAGTTTGATATCCATTCATTGGCTTATACCTATGCCTGATTGTTTTCTTACTAATTTTTGCCTTCTGATTAAGAAAGGTATCATAAAGTTAAGAGTAGGATCTGATTTGTACAGTAGGTTTCCCACAGTCATGGGAGTTCAAAGGAGCTTTAGCATGCTTTTTCATGCAACATGATGTCGAGGGCTGAGGCCTGTCTTAGAACGCACACTGAGATTATCATCTTGGACCAGCTCAGTTTGAATACACGGTATTTGGCTGGGTGGGATTCGTCCGGAAGCAAGCGGACATTCTAAGGGACCTGGTGTAATCTTTAAGGTGCTTTCTTTGATGTCGTCTCCACCCAGTAATGGTTAATCTCTCCTTCCCCTAAGCTTGTCACATGCCTGCCTCACTGACCTTCTTTACCATAACCCGTGATAATTGTTGATTTCTGTTTGATTAACCTTTATGATGTTTTGTCTAAAGTGTCTATAAAAGCAAGGTGCTGGCTACAGATGGATGGGAGAATTTGTCATCTCTATCTCCTCCCCAATCCCCCAATTATTAAATGTAATTATTTTGCAAATTACTATATCAGACTTCGTGTTGTTTTGTGCAAGAAGACTATTGATTGGAAGCTGCCTGATGCAGCGACCTTCCAAGGCTGGAACCACGGAATTTCGGAAGCTGTCTGGGCAGCAACCTTCCATGGCAGGAACCACGGAGTAGTTATTCGGGTGCTGCCTAAAGCAGCACCCTCCGTGGCGAGACTACGGAGCAAGTATTGTCCGCTGGAGTTACCCCAATAACATGACACTTTTATTTTTGCAAATAGTAGATGATGTTAGTATTTTTGTTTGCCTGTTTTTGGCAGTACTAGGGATTGAACCTAGGACCTCATACATACAAGGCAAGTGCTGTACCACTGAGCTACGCTCTCAACTCACTCACTCACTCTTTCTTCCTTCCTTCCTTCCTCCCTTCCTTCCTTCCTTCCTTCCTTCCTTCCTTCCTTCCTTTCTTTCTTTCTTTCTTTCTTTCTTTCGTCTGTCTGTCTTCTTTCTTTGCTGGGGATTGAACCCAGGGGTGTTCTACCTCTAAGCTACACCTCTAGCCCTATTTATTTTTTAATTTTTTTAAATTTTGAAATAGTGTCTCACTAAGTTGTGGAGGGCCTTGCTAGGTTCCTGAGGCTGGCCTCAAACCTGCGATCCTCCTGTCTCAGCCTCCCAAGTATTGGAATTACCAGTGTGTGCCACCAAGCCCAGCCCAACCCTTTTTTATTTAGACACATGATCTCACTAAGTCCATCAGGCTGGCCTTGAACTTCCTATCCTCCTGCCTTTGCCTCTCAAGTAGTTGGGATTATAAGCATGCACCATGGCACCCAGCTGATGTTATAGTATTTAATAACATTTTCATCATTAATCATTATTTCCTTATTCTTACTCATCATTGCTTAAATATATAACCAATGAGACATATAGAAAATACATATATTTATTACTTAAATATATAACCAATGAGACATATAGAAAATACACATGCTGATGTTATAGTATTTAATAACATTTTCATCATTACTTAATCATTATTTCCTTATTCTTACTCATCATTACTTAAATATATAACCAATGAGACATATAGAAAATACATACACATGCAAAAAAGATCCCAAATTTTTAGAAAATTGACTGTTAAACTTTCTTTCACATTCTTCACAATATGCTCTATCTCTGTGTGTACGTGTGTGAATGTACAGTGTACTTCCAACACTGGGATTACCATTCTAGTGGGTAGATTAGGAGACAAGGAGAATAGAGGTTCCTTAAGAACTCTAGTTGTCTTAGGAGTTATCTTGAGGAACAGAAGGGTGTGTCACCAGGAAGGGGGACAAAGGGGACTTCGATGAATCTGTAAAGTTTTATTTCTTAAAAAGAAAAGAGCAGAAGCAAATATGGCAAAATGCTCACACTCTGAATTTGGGTAGCAGCAAATGAGTGTTTGCTATATCCTTCTCTAGATTTTTCTCTAGATTTGGAACATAACTTTCAAAGAAAGGAAGGCTAGAATTGCTGTCTCAACTTAGAATGTGCTGCATTTCTGGTAGTTTTTTACAATTTCTGAGAGTCTCTGCTGCTGTCCTTTTTCTTTTTTCTTTTTTTTTTTCCTTTTCTTTTTTGTGGTACTGGGGATTGAACCCAGGGACATTCTACCTCCGAGATACACTCCCAGCCCTATTTTTTATTCTTTATTTTGAAACAGGGTCTCACCAAGTCACAGAGGGCCTCACTAAGTAGCTGAGGCTGGCTGTGAATCTGTGATCCTCCAGTCTCAGCCTCCCAAGTACTGGGATTACAAGCTTGCACCACAAGGCCCAGCTGTGCTGTCCTTTTTCTGAGAGTGTAGATACTGCTGCTTTATCATAAATTGCTTTTCACAAAACTTAGAAACATTCAATGGGAATTTCTCATCAATAACACGGGGTAACCCTCTCCTGAAAAGAAATGTACAGTCATTGGAAAAACCCTTTCTCCTTCCTTCGTAACATCAGCTTTCAATTGCTGCAGCATCCCCAGTGCCTCAGAGAGTGTCCAGCATAATTGCCGGAGTACAATAAATATTGAACACAAACAAGTAATCCAAGTGCTTGAAGTTACATTTTCTTTCCTGTTACTATCCCCAGATGATCAATCTTTTACAGATTGAAAAAACATCTAATAGCTCAGAGATGGCACAGACTGATGTAAAATTCATGATTTTGGTGCCTCCTACATGAAGGACTTGTTTGAGCTGGAATGTCCTCAACACACAAAATATAGCGGTCGTCAGAGAGTTCCTCTAATTGTGCACACTGATGTGTGCTCTTTCAGAGCTTCCTGGGCTACTGTGTTCTATTGACAAGAGTAACTTGACTTTCTCTGGGGCCAAAACTGTTCACTTTTTAAAAATTCACATGATGGAATCAGATTCCTAGAGGGCTTTGGCAAATCAGCCTAAGTAATTTGTTTTTCTGAAATATACCAAAGTACATAAAATCCATAGTTAAAATTTTATCACATAAAAGGAAATATACAATGAGATTTTAAATTGCATTGTGGAGTAGATTTCCGTGTAGATAGTGGAGTCTACTTTTTCAGACTTTCATGTGGTACTATGATCTTCATTAATTTTCCATAGTACTCAAGGAATTCACCTATGGGAAAAGATAACAATTGTAAGTCTCTGCATTATATATATCAGGGTTCTATTTGATGGTCCAGAAGATGAAAGGAGAGAAAAAAAATACAAAGAAAGTCTTGAAAATCTGAAGGAATCAACAGTTTAAATTTATAGAAAACTTAGAACTGTTGAAGGATACTGAATAGTTGATTTAAGCAATCTTAGTGAATTTTTCAATAATAGCAAAACTGAGAAATTTGATTCCCATTCAGTGAGGCTAGCATATTCAAGGTCTGGCTTTCCCCCCCACTCAAAGATCTGACCTTTGGCCTGGAAGAGACTGACCTGTGAGTGATCAATAAGGTAGTGTGAGGAGACCTCAACTACACAAGGTTAAGACCAGCCCAGACCTGGGGATTACAGAGACTTGAGAATGAGATCAGATTCCTGCCCCTGGACCCACAGCCTACACTGGATGTGCAGACTGGAAAAGAGGGACAGGCAACAACCTCCCAGACAGCTTTCCCAGTACTTGGGAGGCTGAGACAGGAAGATCACAGGTTCAAGGCCAGCCTCAGCAATGTAGTGAGATCCCCAGTAACTTAGTGAGACCCTGTCTCAAAATAAAAATAAATAAAATAGGGCTGAGAGTGTAGCTCATAGGTAAAGTGTCCCTGGGTTCAGCCTCCAGAACCAAAAAAGAGACAACAGCAACCTTCTTCCCACTTAGGCAGCATCGTTGCTGAAGGCCATGAGACAAAACAGCCTCAGTCGGGGCCGCAGGTAGGGTGGGCGGGAGCCCTGGCCTGGATCTCTCCCTCACTTAAGGGGGTGCCCAGCAGGGTTAAAGGGAAAGTGGCCCAGTTCCTCCAAGACCCAGGAGACCTGACACAGGCACACCCAAGTACACCGGATAAAGAGGCCACAAACACAGCACCCCTTAATGAGTTGTTTTCGTGCTCTGGTGAATGAAGTGCAGCTTCAGGAGGCTGGGGACTGAAAACCTTCAACCCTTTTGTATGGGGCAACAGCAAGCACTTTCCATCTTTTCTTGGGGTGCTACAAAGAGGGCCTTCGGGAGTCTTCATTAGAGATGTGGATTTTAAAGGCGACCTTAGGTCATACAGAACTAATCAAGCGAAAACAATAAGAAAATGAGCCCGACAGTCAGCAAGTATCTGAGGACTTTATCAAAAAGAATTAGAAATGGACAAATTCACTAGGCGCTGCAGAGGATCAAATCTGCAAGGTGGCATTGTGTGGCCGGGATTAAATTATTTATTCATTGTTAATTTATTTATTTATGTATGTGCAAATGACCTTGCTGCTGCAGGTGCTAAGGGGCCTCTGAAAAGGCTGGTTTTTTAGATCCAGGCCTAGAATATTGGTCCATTTAACTCATTCTTTCCTTAAGGCGATCAGCACTGACTTTTATCTGAGAAGAGAGAGGAGGAAAAACCATATGTGTGCAGGGAACGAGGCAGGGCTTGAGCAGCCCCGAGGACCCAAGTATTTCAGCTTCATTCAAGATTCTGGGGAAGGCGCCACGAGGTTTAATGTCCAACAGATTAGCAAATGAATGCTTATGTCAATATGTGAAAAATCCCGGGTTAGTTTAAACAGATAAAAAGCCTCTGGGGAAAACCCCAGAAAATGCAGCCTTTTTCTTTCCCTTTTTAGTTAATTTAATTTAATTTCTAAACGAGGGCACAGCACTTCTGAAGCTCTATGGAAACCCACAAAAGTTACCCAGAAATGAGAGGTCTAATGTATCCTTGATCTTGTACTTGCTTGAAAAGCCTCAATGTGATTACTGGAAGAAATAAGAAGATTGAATCAGCCATCCTCTGTATCATACTCACTATTCAGAAATGTCCCGCCCCACTGAAAAGCAGAGAATCCATCTTCACCTCTTATACACGCCTAAGGAGTAAAAACAAATAATCACTTTGTATGTACGACAACATTGTTTGTGGGGGAAACCTGAGGGTGAAATCAATAATGATGGTATTTTCTCTAGGTTTAGGCAAATAATGATGAATAATAATGGTCATCCTGTGTTCCTGCTGACCCAGCACAGTGGGGACACTGTGTAGGACACTGACCTTT
This sequence comes from Glis glis, assembly GCA_004027185.1. Taxonomy (NCBI): domain Eukaryota; kingdom Metazoa; phylum Chordata; class Mammalia; order Rodentia; family Gliridae; genus Glis; species Glis glis. Next base: position 43,631 of record PVJS01011860.1, read on the forward strand.
GGGGAAAGAGAACACAAGAACTCAGCGTGGGGGATTCAGACAAGAAGTCACACATATTGAAGCCAGTGACATCAAGCCAGTGAATTCTCCTTGAGGAAGGAGCAGGAGCTACTTACTCTGCAAAAGAGACATATGACCGGTAAAGGTTCCTGGAAGAGAATCTTTCTCGTAAATTGATAAGGATGCGAAGCAAATGATTTGGCTTGGGAAATTTGGGAAATGCTGTGATATGTATATATATATATGTATATATATATATATATATACATATATATATATGTATATATATGTATATATGTATATATGTATATGTATATATGTATATATATATGTATATATATATATAATCTGCCTCTCAAGGTGAATTAGAAGTTTCTCTTGGATTACAAAGAGGTAAGCTCTCAGCCAGGTGTGGTGGCGCACGCTTGTAATCCCAGTACTTGGGAGGCTGAGACCAGAGGATCCGGGTTCGCAGCCAGCCTCAGCTACTTAGTGAGGCCCTCCGCAACTTCATGAGACCCAGTTTCAAAATAAAGGATAAAAAATAGGGCTGGGGGTGTAGCTCGGAGGTAGAACCCCCCTGGGTTCAATCCCTGGTACCACAAAAAAAAAAAAAATAGGACTGGGGGTGTAGCCCGGAGGTAGAATGCCTCTGGGTCCAATCCTCTGGTACCGCCAAAAAAAAAAAAAAAAAAAAAGAGGTAAGCTCTCCCCAAAGGGAGGAAGAAAAGAGAAAAAGGAAACTTCTTCAAATATCATAGCAAGATTTTCCTTCACATATTCAGTTGTTCATGGTCCCTGAAATATAATAGATTAGCACCCAAGAGCTAAATAAACCATCAAGTTCTAAAGGAGAAAAGGAAAAATGTATAGGACTTTTTTATGTTCCTGAGCATCATTCATTTACTCTCAGTATTTTTAAAGTTGTATTTTGACACTAAATGCCAAACTGCTTAAAAATAAAAACATCAAAATAATATCCGTTGTCATTTCTTTTATTTACCTAAGAGTAAAGTCCAGTCATTCTGAATCAGTAACAGTTTGTGATAGTTAATCTAAGTTGTCAACTTGACCTGATCATGACACACCCAAGATTATGTGATTTTGGGTGTGTAACAGCAGATTAAAGAGAAAGCCCTGCCCTGAATGTAGGCAGCAGAATTCTGATAGGTGCGGACTTAGATAAAAAGGGAGAAGCGACTCGTGTGCGCGACTCCTTCCGAGGAAAGCAGATCTGCTCTCTCCTGAGATCGTCAGCCGCCGGCTCCGCCTTTCTCCGAAGAAGCTTTCTGATCTTCACGTCTTGGACTGGGACTGAATTAGTGGTTGCTCCAATCCTAAGACTCCAGCTCTTAGACCGTTCGACCAGCTACTGGTTCCTCTGACCCTCCACGTGCAGTCA
>PVJS01011861.1:0-44929 GCA_004027185.1 Glis glis
GGGGGTGTAGCTCGGAGGTAAAACACCCCTGGGTTCAATCCCCGGTACCGCAAAAAAAAAAAAAAAATTGAATCAGAAAACTTCTGAAGTTTGTTAGGAATTTCAGACATTTGTAAAGATTTTTAATTATAAAAGAAGAAATACGATGTCTCTGAAATCAGCCCCAAGCAACAAAATATAATAATGGTAAAAAATGTAAAACACTTAGTAAAAATATAAATTGCAAATTCTATGGATCAAGTCTTTATGTATCTCTTCTTCCTAAGTAGATTGATTTTAGTCATATTTATCAGTTCAAAACTGTATTTTCTAAGAAGCCAAAGTTCAAGATACAGTCAAACCCTGGGAACAACCTAAATTAGCTCCTGCCCAATAGCAGATAAATAGGTAAAACTATGTCAGATCTGGGGTGACATTCCTTGAGCTGCATGTGCTCAAACCTGGTACTAGTCTTTTCAGAGCTAAAAATTCAACACTGAAAGTGAGCCTTTGACTTTTGGACTCTATTTGACATCACTGAACCAAGTTTTTCAGAATATTGTTCTTTCAAGATAGAGATACTAAGATCAACAACAACAATTACTCCATGCTGGAGCTTTATTTGGAGGAGGAAAGCAAACATTGTTGTACCTATTCAATGTCCACAATACAACCTAAATGACCCGGGAAGACATGGCTTGCATATTTAAATTTGAGATCTAGCTCTAATGAAGGTTTTTTGTTTGTTTGTTTGCTTATTTGTTTTGGTACTAGGGGTTGAACCCAGGGGCATTGGGCATTAGACCTCTGAGCTACACCCCCAACCCTTTTTATTCTTTATTTTGAAACAGGGTCTTGCTAAGTTGCTGAGGGTCATGCTAAGTTGCTGAGGTTGGTCTCAAACTTGTGACCTTCCTATCTCAGCCTCCCAAGTACTTGGATTATAGGCATGTACCCTATGCCTCGGTGTCTGATGATGAATTGATGATTGGGAGCCAGAAACCAATAGGAAACAAAATTGGAAAGTTTATTAAAGAGCATCAGAAAAAAATGTATGCTTCAATTTATAACAACTACAAACAATACATTTGAAAAAATGACACCTTTAAAACTCTTGAAGACATATTTGAATGGTGGACAGAGATGCAATTGGTGAATGGGAATGTAATGTTTCATCTTCTTGAAAGACTAGATTTTTGGTCGTTCCTTCCTTAGAGGTCTCGTGAGGTAGAGTGAACAAGAGCTGAACATGATTTGTTCAGCCATGAATGTAAGAGTTAGGGAAATGGTGGTTCTCATGATTCAGTAGGAGAGGAATAAAGAGAAGGTTCTGAGACTGACCAGTAAGATCCACATATCCCAAGTTAATGTCACGTGTTTTACTGTGAAGCCCAATTAGGAGTTAGTAGTAGGGATTAGGAATTAGGGGTCGGAGATTACCTTAGAATTTGAATTCATCAGTTTCAAAGTTGTTTTCAGATTCTATCTTTCCTACCCTCCTGCCAAGCATCTAGTTATGCCTACTTATCTGGTGAATATTTATTGAGTGATCCCAACCCCCACCCCCATGAGAGTAGTTCACGAAGTAAGAAGTGGTACCCATCTTCAAGGTTCAGTTTCTTTGGCAGAGATCCCAAACATGAGTTCTTAAGATGAAATTTATAAAAGATGGATAAGATAATACATTTTATACTGTGTATATTTATCACAATTAAAAAATCAAAGTTAGTTGTTCAAAGATACAATGTTGAGTAGTATAAAGAAATGCAGTTGGGCATGGTGGTCCATGCCTGAGAAAGGAGGATTACAGGTTCAAGGCCAGCTTCAGCAATTTAGCAAGACAACAATGTAGTGAGACCCGGTTTCAAAATAAAACGTAAACAAGAGTCTGAAGAGAGAACCTACATAATGGGAGAATCTTTGCCAGCTTCTCTTCTAATAGAGGAATAGTATTTGGAATATATAAAGAATTAAAAAAATCTTACATCATAAAAACTGATAACCCAATTAAGAAATGAGCAATGGAACTGAACAGACACTTCTCGAAAGAAGAAACGCAAATGGCCAAAAAATACATGAATAAATTGTTCAACATCATTAGCAATTAGGAAGGTGCAAATCAAAACTATTATCGAGATGCCATCTAACTCCGGTTAGAATGGCAATCATCAAGAACGCAAATAATAATAAGTGCCGGTGAAGATGTAGAATAGGAACTCTTGTACACTGTCGGTGGGATTGTAAATTAGTACAATCACTGTGGATATCAGTATGGAGGTTCCTCAAAAGACTAGGAATAGAACCACCATATGATCCAGCTATACTTCTCGTTGGTATTTTTCCAAAAGATTAGAGTTAGAATACTACTATGAAACATGTATAATTATGTTCATAGCAGCACAATTCACAGTAGCCAAATTATGGAACCAACCTAAGTGCCTATCAACAGACCAATAGATAAACAAATGTGGTATGTGCACACAATGGAATTTTATGTAGCCATAAAGAAGAGCAAAATTTTGCCATTTTCAGAAAAATGGATGGAATTAGAGACTATTATGCTAAGTACGATCAGCCAGTCTCAGAAATTCAAGGGTTATATGTTTTCGCTCATATGTGCTAGCTAGAGAGAAAATAGGAAATAAAAGGGACTTCAATTAATTGAGGAGAGAGACCAGTAGAAGAGTGGGAGGGAGATGGGGAAGGGAAAAACAAGGCTTTACAGAAGAAACAGTTCAAACAATGTCATGTCTATATACAAAGGCATCACTGCCGATCTCACTACCATGTACAAGGAGGGAGAGGGGGCAGGGTGGGACGAGGAGGGAAACACACCTAGTGATGTGTGTATGAGTGTATCACTTTGAAGCTCACTATGCTGCAAAATTACAATGCACCAATAAAAATATATTGAGAAAATAAAAAGGGCTGGGGTGTAGCTCGGAGGTAGAATGGTCTTAGGTTCAATCCCCAGTACAAATTGTGTGTGTGTGTGTGTGTGTGTGTGTGTGTGTGTGTGTGTAAAATGCCTGTCCTCATGAGTTGCCTTCCATTTCTTGAAACCCCAGGTTTTAGTTTGACATTATTTGCTTCTTAAATGCTTTCTGAGATTCAAGCTAATCACTATCATTTTTCTGACTTCAAAGTCAAAGAAGCTTTCTGATCTATATATGGATTAGGGCATTAGAAGTACTAGGTCCTGGGTCCTCTTCGGTATTCTTCTAAATCGTGTAAGATATCACTATTTCCAGGCAGGAAATACAAGTTCAAGGGGATTAAATTGCCCATAGGCAGCCTGGAAAGGTGGCAGAAGCCCTGTAATCCCGGTACTTGGGAGGAGGATTGTAGGTTCAAAGCCAGCCTCCGCAACTTCAGTGACACTCTCAACAACCTAGTGAGACCCTGTTTCAGAATTAAAAATTTAAAAAAAAAAATGGCTGGGTTGGGGGAGCTCAGAGGTAGAATTCCCAGTCAATCTCCAGTACCAAAAAAATAAAAATAAAGTGGCTAACACTCTTTAGTTATTCCTACTTTAACATGCAGGTGTGTGTGTGTGTGTGTGTGTGTGTGTGTGTGTGTGTGTGTGTTATGAAGTGCCAACCACTCTCCCTCCATGAGTCTTACTTTTCTTATTCTCAGAAACAGAGCTTTGTGTGAGAGATGATTGCTAACATTTCTCCTAGCTCTATTATTCTTCGAATCACAGATAACATATTTTTCCAGTACAATGAAGGCCATGTTTTTTTTGAGGGCAAAGACTTATTTTTTGTGTGTTCAATTTTTGACAACCTGAATTTCAGTTACTGTACACTGATTGCACTTCAAATACCCTCCCTAGCACACAAATGAACTTCTGTAGATCTTGAAGACAGGTATTGTTCAAAACAGTTAGAGGCTCTGTGTAGCAGGCCACAGTAGCGCTAAAGCACAATTGCTATGTTTGGACATAAAATTGCCACTGCCCAATTAAAAGGTTTATTGCATCGTTCTTTAATGTTCGTGTATGCAAAAGATAGTGTGTCATTTTGAGTAGGAAACACAGATCACATCAGCGATGGAAGGACGCCTTTCGGTGTACCGAAAGCAAAATTATTTATTCATAGTTGAATTCTCATCAGTGTTAAAGGAACGCAACTCAAGTATATATGGGAAAATGTCCGAATCCATCCCTTAATATTATATCTAGAAGGTAAGATGCTAAAGCAGGGGATTTTCTGATCTATTTTACTTCTCTGGAAACAGAACTTATCATTTTACTTCCATTTCTATAGTTAAAACTTCTCACATCTGGTTTGAAATACAATTTTAGAAATACATTATCCAAAAAAGTACAGCTCTGGCTGAACTGACAAAGATAACAATATTTCTCAAATTAAAAAGCATATAATATATGGTGTTTTGAACATTTACTGGATCTCTTTCCATTATAATTTTGTACTTATCAGTTTAGCCTACATAGTAAGTATGTACATGGAAATTTGCTCATGTATTAGCTACTAAAAATAGCCCTATTTTCCTAAGACTTTCAAACTAATAGAAGAGGGGAAAAGACACATATATAGTCAGCATCAACAAATGTCTACGGGCATATATAGAGATGGGAAGAGCCATGCTACAGAATTGGGGGGAAGAAGGAGATTGATAGGAGGAGATGTATCTACAAATTTTAACAGAGCCAAAGAATTCCAGCAAGTAGATGGGCTAGGTAAAGACTTGGAGACTCAGATGGATCGATGAAAACAAAATATAATTAAAGTAGGGGACCTGATCAGGAGGAGAAGGAGACAGGAATAAGTAGCACGAACAGACTAGTGCTGAAAACGTTGAAGACCTCAGTGAATAAAGCTACCGACGTGGAGGAGGCTGAAAAGTGACAGGCAGAGCCATGGATGGGGACATTATGAAGTAGCAATTGGAATAAGGGCTTTTGCAGCACTAAGTTCTGTCTACTCTTCTTCCTGGTTCTCTCTCATAGACCTCTTTATTTTCCATTGCTATCACTGCTGTGATCTGATCTTTCCCCACCTCTTACCCCGGGGTCTCAGTAGCTTTATAAATGGCCTCTCTTCCAAAAACTTTGTCTTGCTCCAATCCTCTTTCTAGGGCTAGGAGATCAATCTTCCTGAAGCATTTCATTTGAAATGCTAATTTTCTCTTAAGAAAGCTGTGCTGCACAATGGAATTCTACTCAGCAATAAAGAGCAAAATTATGTTATTTGCAGGAAAATGGATGGAGCTGGAGAACATTGAGATTAGCCAGTCACAGAAAGTGAAGGGTCATATGTGTTCTCTCATATGTAGAAGCTAGGGAGTCATCAGGATACACAAAGAACTCTAGATAATGGAGGAGAAACCCCAGTTGGAGCGATAGAGGGGGTCTAGGGGAGGGTGGTGTTGGGGGGCAGGTAGCGTTGGGGAGGAAGGGAGAATTAATGAAGGAGTCACTTGCACTGACGTTATGTACATGTATGAAATTACCAATGCCAACCTCAATATTATGTATGGGGAAGGGGGGAGTGGGGAAGGAGCCAGGGGGAAGCTCACCAAGTGCTGTGTGCATGTATGTCACTATCTCTCTGAACTTCATGATGATGTGAGACTACAATGCACCAATAAGAGTATATGAGAAAGAAAGAAAGAAAGAAAGAAAGAAAGAAAGGAAGGAAGGAAGGAAGGAAGGAAGGAAGGAAGGAAGGAAGGAAGGAAGGAAGAAGAAAGAAAGAAAAAGAAAGGAAGAGAGAGGGAGGGAGGGAGGGAAGGAGGGAAGGAAGAAAGAGAGAAAAAGCAAGCTAGTTGTGCTGATACCCAGACAGTCGCTGTTATATGGATTTAAAATCTTTGGTCAAATACTCAAGTGCTCTCCAGTTTTGTTTTCATTTCTTATGTTCGGTTTTATATTCCTAAAAACCTCCATCAAAATCTGTGGTGTCAGCCAGGCCTGGTGGCGCACGCCTTTAATGTCAGGCGGAGGCAGGAGGGAGCAGCTTTGAGACCAGCAGCACACAATAACAGCCAGAAAAAGGGCTGGGAGAGCAGCTCAGAGGTAGAATGCCCTTGGGTTCAATCCCCACTACCAACATAAATAAATAAATAAATAAATAAATAAATAAATAAATAAATCTGTTGTTTCACCCCACTGTTCTTTCCACTTGAAATGATCCCAGGTAATATTGAGGGCTGATATTAAGAACACGTGTCTTCATTTTCCAGTGCGTTTGCTTGCTTAAGCACATGGATTCTTCCTTGGGATTCTTCAAAGGTCGCCTTCCGCTATGAGGCCTTCTTCGTCACTCCCCGCAGGGTCTGTCCTGTGGATGACCCTGACTGTGAACTGCGGTGGCCCCACCGCAGAGGGATGGCTGGATGCTGGGGTTCCCAGGGGGTCTCACGGTCAGACAGCACTTCTGTTCAGATCTGCAGCTCCCATAATGCCTAGCAAGAGATTTGACCGACGTTTCTGTGAACTGCAGTCATGAAACCTACGAATCTCTTTTTGGAGATAAGATTTTTATAGAGGGAATGGTACTGATTGACGAAGACTGAAAGAAGGAGGGTTGATAAAAAGAAAAGCCCTGTGCAGACTGGAGGATGGAGACATCAGAAAGCAAGCGCTCCCCGCCTCGGTCTCGTCTGCAGCAGCCCTCGTTGTCTTTCAACAGCTGAGATCAGAATTTCAAATATTTGGCTGACTGTTAATCATTTTAGTCTATTTTATTATTTTCCCTGAATTGAGTTTTCAAACATAGTAAGACTAGGTTGGTACAATTCACCAGCAATACTGGGATTTCTTGTCTTTAAGAATGTTTTCTGCCGGAAAACATTATAAGAAAATATAATGTTATTAAATCATAATAGTGATAATATGTAAGGTTTATAGGCAATGTTCATATAATATTTATCATGTCAATAAGTATTAGTACATATTCCAACTATGTCATCTTTCTTGCTCTGTTAGTTTTGTTCTAGGATTTATTTGATGGATTTAAGATAACAGGTTTTAAGCCTGGCATGGTGACACACACCTATAATCCTAGTACCTGAGAGGCTGAGACAGAAGGATCGCAGGTTCGAGGACAGCCTCAACATCCTAGCGAGACTCTCAGCAACCTAGTGAGACCCTCTTTCCAAACAAAAAATAAAAAGGGGTGGGGATATAGCTCAGAGGTAGGATGCCCCTGAGTTCAATCCCCAGGACCACACACACAAAAAGAATGAAAGATCACAGATTTTCAGAAATGACGTAAATCCCTCCAAGAGCAATACCATATCCCAACTAATCTGTCGCTTTGGTATTAAAAAAAAAAAGTGTAAATGCACACTTTTAAAAAAGTGAATTGAATGCACAACGTGGTTTGGAAAGAAAAATGGTGTGAATGTATGTTCCGGGGGAAAATCTGCTGCATTCTTATTTATACCTGCTCAGTTATTTCCTCGTTTACTTATTGTCCTACACATTTACAAAATTCTCAGAAACCACGTGTAATAAAGTCTAAATGTAGACTAACGTGTCATTATGGAAAATATGGTCAACCAATCTGGAATGTTCTGCAGATTCTAGGATGATTCTGCCTCTGTTCCTGCACCAAACTGTCGATGCCTTTCCTAGTACTGACCTTTGTGCATGCTTGAACTCATGTGTTTGTCGACCCTCCGTTCATTCAACAACTTATTCGATTTCTTCATGGAAGGAATCATAATTTTTTTTGGCATTTCTCATAGATGCTGACAGTGCTCCTTGCATAAAGTAGAACGTTGATGCACGTTGCTTAGCATGCAAGCTGGAGAACAAGGCAGATAATTAGGCTCCAGTGAGTGGGTAGTTCTACAACTACCGCTGTTGGTAAAATAGAATGAAAGAGCTAGCTTAGCAAAGTTGTTTATTCTTTTATTCCATCCAGATTTTGCAGAATCTACCTGATACAGGTGTTTCTCAACACACACCAGAGGGCTAAGGAATGAGGGGAGTCTCTGGAGGAGGTGAAGCATCGTGCAGAAGGTTGACCAGCAGCGGGTCCCCAGGAGCCAGACGCGGAAAAGGAAGCCAAGTCAAAGCGAATGAATGCAAAAAGACCAAGGATGTGGGAAAAGAGTAATAAGCAAAGCAGGGGACACTGTTGCTGAACACAGACACAACCCCCCCCGTTACCACCATATCGGTGTGTGTGTGTGTGTGTGTGTGTGTGTGTGGTACTGGAGATTGAACCGGGGACATTGTAATTCTGAGTTATACCTCCATCCCTATTTAATTTTTTATTCTGAAACAGAGTCTTGCTCAGTTGTGGAGGGTCTCGCTAAGTTGCTGAGGCTGGAGGCTGACCTGGAATCTGCGATCCTCCTTTGTCAGCCTCCCAAGTACTGGGATTTCAGGTGTGCACCACCACACCCTGCTAGGGCTTTCTCTATGAACAATGTATTCTGCTATAATGCTTATTGAAATTTCTTAAGGAGGACTGAATGGAAGTTTTATATTTATAAGTGTCTTTCTAATTTTTAACTCCTTTTGCTCTTAAATGTGTTAAGAGCATAAAACTGCTATCTCATTTGGTCCTCAAAAATAGACTCAAGTTCCCTGTACCTCACTTTCTTTTCTTTCTGGTAATAAAGCAATTAAATTTTACAGGGAATAATTTTACTAGATAGGCACATATGTACACCTTTTTCTTTTTAATTTAAATTTATTTTTAACTCACATAAAACATTAAAATTATACACATGAATGAGGAACCATGCAATGTTGTAATGTATGTGTTAATTGTGTAATGTTTAAATAAGGTTAACATCTCTATCTCCTCAATACAGATAATTTTTATGGTGAATTTATAGTTTTTATGGTGAAAGCTTTTGAAATACTTTCACCTAGCTTTTAGAAATGCATAGTACACCATTGTTACCAATAATCACTCCACTATTTAATACCATTTACAAAAACATGGGTGGGAATGAAATCTTTATGTTGATTGAAATAGACCAGGCACAGAAAGATAGATACTGCGTGATTCCCTCAGACGCGGACTATGAAAGAGCTGATCTAGAAGTGGAGAGGAGGATGGCGATTTCTATAGTGGTGGGAGGACCGGGGGAAGGAACACAGAGGAAGATGGATCAATGGACACTCAGTTTTAGTTAGTAGGAACACGTGGTTCTGGTGTACTAGTGCACGGGGTGGAGGCAGGAGTGGGTGGGTAATTTGTAATCCCAGTACCTGAGAGGCTGAGACCAGAGGATCCGGGTTCGCAGCCAGCCTCAGCTACTTAGTGAGGCCCTCCACAACTTCTTGAGACCCTGTTTCAAATAAAGAATAAAAAATAGGGCCGGGGGTGTAGCTCAAAGGTAGAACGCCCCTGGGTTCAATCCCAGGTACCGCAAAAAAAAAAGAAATAAACTATGACTTTTTTAAATCATATACCTTATTTAATTTAATATATCCAAAATATTATCATTTCAATATGCAGCCATCCTAGAGAATTATTAACTGCAGGTTTTACATTCTTTAAAATCATGGTATATTCTGCATTTACAGCATATCTCCATATAAATATTATTTCCATTTTTTATATACTTTAATTAGCACATTGTAAATACACATCATAGTGAGGTTCAATGTGATACAAACACACATGCACACACACTTGGTGTGTTTCCCTCCACATCCCAGCCCGCTCCCCTCCTCCTGTCCACACTAGGGAGATTGGTGGTGATACCTTCATCTACTGAGATGACATTATTTGAATCGTTTCCTCCCTCAATCCTTGTTTGATTCCCCTCTCCACTTCCCTCCACCAATCCCCTCCCACTCTTCTCCTGGTCTCTCTCCTCATTCATCTGAAGTCCCTGCTGTTTCCTGTTTTCTCTCTAGCTTGCACATGTGAGAGCAAACACATGGCCCTTGTACTTCTGCGACTCGCTGATCTCTCACAAGATATTATTCTCTAGCTCCATCCATTTTCCTACAGATAACATAATTTCGATCTTTGTGACTGAGTAAAATTCCACTGTGTTTTTGTTATTCATTTATCTCTTGGCGGACACCTAGGTTGGTTCCATATTTGGCTGTTGTGAATTGAGCTGCTGCAAACGTGGCTATGCATGGATTACTATAGTATTCTGATTTTAATTCCCTTGGAAAGATCCCAGGAAGTGGTATAGCTGGGTCGCACGGTGGTTCCTTCCAAGTCCTTGGGCATATTCAGCCCTAGATTCTATAAGAAGTGGACTCATAGACTCAGGTATGCCCCCAACAGACATGCCCGCTCTCTAGCAGCTATTAGTGGAGTGTCCATTTTCCACTTTAAATGTAAATTAGTTGGCATCAAATAAGATTGAAATTTCAGTTCCTTGGCCGTACTAAATGTGTTTCAAATGCTCAGTAGCTGCCTGTGGCTAGTGTCTATTTTTTGGATGACATAGATTTGTAGCTTTCAGTAGATTTAAGAAAGGATCTGTAGTCATAAAAATAACAACCCTGCAATGTAAGTCTCATCCTACTGAGTCATACTAAACAGCTCCTGAAGTTTGCGTTTCTAAATTTTAGAATAATTATTTCCAGCCGGGCGTGGTGGCGCACGCTTGTAATCCCAGTACTTGGGAGGCGGAAACCGGACGCTCCAGGTTCGCGGCCAGCCTCAGCTACTTAGTGAGGCCCTCCGCAACTTTGTGAGACCCGGTTTCAAAATAAAGAATAAAAAATAGGGCTGGGGGTGTAGCTCGGAGGGAGAATGCTCCTGGGTTCAATCCCCAGTACCGCAAAAAAAAAAAGAATAATTAATTTCCAACCAATTGAAAGCATGCCAGTGTTCTTTTGGCAAACTCGGGTTTTTCGAGCTCTGTTTCTGTAGACAGAGTTCTGGAGTCAGAGCTGCTAACGGTGAGGAGCTAATATAGTCATTTGCAGTTGCTCTCTGACATTGTGATATCAAGCACTTGAAAATATCAATAGACTAAACATTTCAACAAAAAAGAATTTTTTTTTTTACCAACAACACATAGCATGCAAAGGACTTCTACAAACTTGACAACTGATTAAGTCCAAGTAGAAGAGTTAAAAACAAAACTATTTTTTTTTTAGTGTAAAAGTGTTTTATTTTGAGGTAGTATCATCATTGTTTCAAAAGGAAAGGCCCGCAGAGTGAGGGGGAGATGGAACTTGAGTTCAAAAGAATTCTTAGAATAGGCTGTCAGAGGAAGGAGAATTCTTTCCCAGAAAGGTAGGTTCTCTGCCAAACTTATATGGGCAGTATCATGCTTATTGCTTCATTTCTGTAAAACTTGATAGTATAGCAAGATCGCTATAATAAAATGCATACAAGGATCTTCAATGTTTTCAATTTGCATGTCTGGAAGCATTAGAGGGTTGGAAAATCAGTTAATAAGTCTATCTAGCATTTCTGGTTTTGAAGAAACAAAGTAGAGCTAGATGTGGCGGCCACGCTTGTAATCCCAATACTTGGGAAGCTGAGACAGGAGGATCGTGGGTTCTTGGCCAGCCTCAGCTACTTAGTGAGGCCCTCAGCAACTTAGTGAGACCCTGTTTCACAATGAAAGATAAAATAGACTGGGGATGGAGCTCAGAGGTAGAATGTCCCTGGGCTCAATCCCTGGTAACACACACACACACACACACACACACACACACACACACACACATGCACACACACACAGATAGAGAGCTAGAGATAGGGAGAGAGGGAGAGAGAGAGAGAGAGAGAGACAGAGAGAGAGACAGAAAGAGAGAGAGAGAAACAATTTAGATTATATGACCAGAGAGCACAGAAAAGAAAGAGGGAGTAAAGGAGGGAAAGAGAAGAGGAGAAGAGAAGAGAAGAGAAGAGAAGAGAAGAGAAGAGAAGAGAAGAGAAGAGAGAGAAGGGAAGAGGAGGAAGGGGAAGGGGAGGAAAGGGGAAGGAGAAAGGGGAAGGGGAAGGGGAAGGAAAAAGAAAAAGAATAAAAAATGAAAGACTGGAATTTGTGAAATCCTTCAGTTTAGTTAGGTAGGTATGTATCTTTGTTCAGTCACATGGAAAATGTACTTTTTATTATAGGACATTTGATACCAATCTTAACTCAATATTTACTATAGTACATTTTATTTATTATTGTATTAATTTAATATAGTATAGTTACTATTTATTATGTGATTATTAAGAAAAATACTAGTCTAGAGAAAAGCACAATAAACCCCTATTTTCAAAAGGCAGAGTTTTCAGCCTGGAACCATTAAAACAGCTTAACAGGAAGCCTGACATGGTGGCACATGTCTGTAATCTCAGGACTGGGTGGCTGAGAGAGGAGGATCACAGGTTTGAGGCCAGCCTCAGCAACTTAGTGATACCCTTAGCATCTCAGTGAGATCCTGTTTCAAAATTTAAGAAAATAAAATAAAAATGTGTTGAGGGTGTAGCTCAGGGCTAGAATGCCCGGAGGTTCAAACAATAGTGCCAAAATTTTAAAAAAGGAAAAAAAAAGAAGAAAAACAGCTTAATGGGAGTATATAGGCAAATCAATTAACTTTTTCTTCACAAAATAGGTATCATCCTATCTGTTCTATCAAATGAAAGAAATGTGAAGTCTAGTAGTATGGCTAAATGTTTAAAGGATCAAATAAATATGAGACCTTATCATGAAGTCTGAAATACCTCGAATTTTGGTCAATTACTCTAGTTAGTGAGTCGATCATGGGCTGCTAGGCTGCTCACCAGCAAGTTGTGTTTAAAATGAACAGGGCCTGCCTGATCATTTATTGCAATATCTGACTTTACTTCTATGTCTAAAACCCAAATTCACAAACCAGCTATTTTTTTTATGTGTACTAGGCATTGTAATTAATGTCCTTAGCCATTCCCCCACACACTCCGAGCAAGTGGGGAGCACAGCAGTCAAAATATTGCCAGGATATATCTTACCATGAAATGCAAATGATGAGACAGGACACTGTTCCCAGGTGCTGAGTAAGAAGAATGCTGAAGCCGGGCGTGGCGGCGCACGCTTGTAATCCCAGTACTTTGGGAGGCAGAGACCGGAGGATCCGGGTTCGCAGCCAGCCTCAGCTCTCTCTCTCTTTACTTAGTGAGGCCCTCCGCAACTTCGTGAGACCTGGTTTCAAAATAAAGCATAAAAAATAGGGCCAGGGGCGTAGCGCGGAGGTAGAACGCCCCTGTGTTCAATCCCCAGTACCGCAAAAAAAAAAAAAAAAAGAAGAAGAACGCTAAAGAACGATTTTAAGGACAAGCCTGTTCTAGTGGGAGGCAGAGACCCCGAGGTGTGTCCAGTCCCTGCGGTCCTTGCAAAAGCCAGAGCTCCCCGCCCTTGCTCCTGCCAGTCCGGCTTTTCTTCCAGGCCTTCACAGGCTGCTTTGGAAAAAATGCTTTTGACAACTGTGTCTCTTTTATTTATTTTATTGGCGCGTTGTAATTATACATCATAGTGACGTTCAGAGTGATGGAAACGTACGTGCACACACCACTCGGTCTGTTTCCCTCCGCATCCCATCCCGCTCCCTCCACATCCCACCCCGCTCCATCCCCCTCCCCATACAAATTATTAAAATTAGTACTGATAACTTTATATATGTACATAGCGTTGTTTGAACTGCTTCCTTCTTCAAGTCTCCCCTCTCCCTTCCCCATCTCTCTCCCTGAATCCCCTTCCACTATTCTATTAGTATCTCCCCTTATTTATCTGAAGTCCCTTTTGTTTCCCAATTTCTCGCTAACTTCCACATATGAGTGAAAACATATGGCCCTTCACTTTCTGAGACTGGCTAATCTCACTTACTATGATAATCTATAGTTCCATCTGTTTTCCTACAAATGACACAATTTCGTTCCACTTTATGGCTACGTAAAATCCCACTGTGCGTATATACCATAGTTTTGTAATCCGTTCATCTGTTGATGGACACTAAGCCTGGTTCCATAATTTGGAAATTGTGAATTTTGCTGCTATATACTTGGATATGCATGGATCACTATCATATTCTGACTTCAATTCCTTTGGGAAGATCCCCAGGAATGGTATAGCTGGGTCATGCTGGGTCATACGGTGGTTCCATTCTGACACACTGATCTCCCCAGTGGCTCTACACCAACAGTGTATAACGGTTCCTATTTCCCCACATCCTTGTCAGCATTTATTATTGTCTGTATTCTTTTATTTTATTTATTTATTTTGCGGAACTGGGGATTGAACTCAGGAGCATTCTACCTCTGAGCTACACCTCCAGCCCTATTTTTTATTCTTTATTTTTGACACAGGGTCTTACTAAGTTGCCAGGGCCTCACTAAGTAGCTGAGGCTGGCCATGAACCTGCGATCATCCTGTCTCAGCCTCCCAAGTACTGGGATTACAAGCGTGCGCCACCATGCTCGGCTATTGTCTGTATTCTTCATGACTGCCACTCTAACTGGAATTAGATGGAATCTCAGAGTAGTTTTGATTTGCATTTCTCTGATTGCTAATGATGTTAAACACTTTTTCATATATTTGTTGGCTACTTGTATTTCTTTTGAGAAGTGTCTATTCAGTCCAATTGCCCATTTTTTGATTGGGTTGTTTTTTTTTTAGTGTTAAGTTTTTTAAGTTTTTTTGTATATTCTATATATTTGTCCTCTATCAGAGGAGTGGTTGGCAAACATTTTCTCCCATTCTGTAGACTCTCTCTTTAGATTCTTGATGGTTTCCTATTTAAAATGGTATTTTGTTCAAGTGGAAAAAAATGTGTCTCTTGCTGATCCAGTCTCTTCTCCTTGATTTCACTGTTAGAAAAGTGGGTGTTTGGGAGGTAGAGGCCAGCAGCTGGTTAATGCCTAAGCCCAGAGTCGGCATGGATGAACTGCCTGTTGTTTAGATGCCCTGCATCCATGTGGAGCCAGCATACTCGGCTAGCATGTTTCCTTCGTAATCTTCCAGCTGAATCTTATTTGGCAAGCTGAATTTGTGCATTGATGATAAAATCAAAAGGCATTAGCAAAAATCCAACCATTTGAAATCAACATGGAGAGACGAGAGAAGGGCAAGATCTTTGACTCAGAAGGCTTAAATGTGCCGCTCAGACAGCTTTGCGCTCACTGTGGCGTGGCCAGGGTCATGCCTCCCCCTTCCAGTGGCAGCTCGGAAAGCAGTTTGACTTTGAGTTGCCAAGAATCTTGGCTTCCATCTCCTCTTATCTTCAAAGGCATTTGCACTAAGAATTTCCACCCCAAATTTTGGAATTCTTGTAAACATCTCATCTATGTCTGCCCTTTTCTTTAGTAACTTGGAATACATTTGTGCCAGTAACAGTCTCACAACAAATCAAGGGGTAACAACAAATCAAGATTCCTTTCTGTCCAGACCCTGCGTGTTGGGAAGCAGTTTGTTCATCTGAAAGCAACCGTGACTCATACCATGGTCTGATGACAGTCATCCTCCTGGGAAACTTCAGAAGGATCACAGCCTTTAAAACCATAAAACCTGTTTGGTTGAAAGAAACACAGACATGTGGTTACTTGTATCTGCTCGTGACCAGAGCTGGACTGGCCAGTGTCTAAAACCTAACACTTTCACTTAAATGTTTTTATACTTTGGACTTAGAATGTCCCCAAGATCTCATGTGAAAGATAAGGCAGCCATGTTGGAGGTGGGTCTTGGTTGCTGGGGAGGGGTCCCTGAAGGTGTGGCCCTGGGGACAATAAATGTCCATCGCCTCTTCCTCTTGTTTTCTCTGCTCCCTGCCAGGATGTCCTGAGGAGGTGCAGCTGTGGCTGGCCCCAAATGGACTATGGCCCCCGAACCTCTCCAGAGCCCTAAGCAAATTCATCTTCCTTCCCCCAAAGTTGAGCACACTGGGTGTTTGGACCACAGCAATGAGAAACATCGAAAGCTTAAATTCTCTTTTTGTTCTAAAACGATCAGGAATTCAAGGCAGAAATTCGATAAAGGTTTGAAATCAAGAAAACAAAACAAAAGAATAACATGGAGCACAACAGAGGAAAATATGGAAGCATTTGCCCATAGTGTTACCTGGGTTGACCTCAGAGATGGACAAGGTCTGGGTTTTCTCTAATTCACATCTACCTCTCCTACTCGGCATTTACACTAATGATCTCTTGATGACACGCTGTTCCTTAGACTTGTTATGGTATTTTATTCTAGCTTCATTTCTGATGATATTACAATATAGAAATGAAAGACAAACGTCATTCAAAATATTCCTTAAAGTCTCTTCTACCATCTTGTTCTTCAGGGTGCAAAAAACATTTGTAATGCATATGCTGACATGCCATCTATTTTATAAAATGAGACCATACTGTATCTACTTTTCTGTTAAAAATGTTTTCTTTTTTGCTTCAGCAATATATCTGACATTTTCCCATGTGGGGTTGTCTAGGTTCAATGGCTATGAATCTTCAAGTTGCTCGTCTAGAAAATGGGAATCTTTTCCATCGTGCATAATGGTGTAGTGAATTATGCCTAACACAGAGTAGGCTCTTAAATTCGCTAAGTGTGTCCAGTATTATAATGGACAAATTAATGCAGTACACATGCAATGATGATGAACTGCCTCATTTCTGCCATCCCCTTTTGGTTATTTTGCACAGGATAGGTCCAACTTGTATTATACGAAAGGTTACCCAAACCACATTTGATTCATTGTTCTTGTCTCTCTTCTTCACCCTATTGTATGTGCATGGCAGTACATAAAAGCTGTTGTGTGTTTTTTGCAAACTTACACACCACCTCTTTTTGGCTGAGAGGTGCCTAAGGGCTCTATTTCTGCATTAGGCAATAGCAACTTAAACCCAGACTCGGTATTGTTTTACGAACAGTGAAGCCACACACGGTTTGAAGGTTCTGTGACTGCCTAACACACCTATTGCCATCTTTCTTAGAGTCCTATTTTTAAAGTACTGTTAAAGTTTTTAGCCACATTAAAATAGTAACACTATACCTGGAATAATGTATGCACCCTTAAAATACAGGTTGAGTACCCATTATTTGTAATTCTTGAAACCTGAAGTTATTTGAGATTTTAAATATTCACATATACGTAATGAGATAACTTGAGAGTGGGCCCAAGTCTAAAGACCAAATTCATTTATGTCTCATATTCATATAATGCATACACATATTTATAAAAGCTATACACATAGCCTAAAGGTAATTTCGCACAATTTTTTTTTTTGCAGTACTGGGGATTGAACCCAGGGGCATTCTGCCTCTGAGCTACACCCGCAGCCCTATTTTTTATTCTTTATTTTGAAATAGGGTCTCACTAAGTTGCGGAGGCCTCACTAAGTAGCTGAGGCTGGCCGCGAACCTGCGATCCTCCTATCTCAGCCTCCCAAGTACTGGGATTACAAGCGTGCGCCACCACGCCTGGCAACAATTCTTAAAATGTGCCTGTGTTTTAACTGTGACCTATCATTTGAGGTCAGGTATGGAATTATGTACTTACGACTTCGTGCTCAGTGTTCAAAAAGTTTTGGAATCTGAAACATCATTTCAGATTTGGAATTTTCAGATTTAGGGATCTCAACCTTTATTAGTTGGATTTCCAAAATGGAAACAGAAATATTTGGAGTTCCAAAATAGAAATCTATCTGTATTGCTGGATTCCTACTTTATCTTTAATTTAGGTTTTATTTTGGTATGTTTCAAATTTTCTTTCCTCCTTGCCTCCACTATGGCTAATACTCATGAAATATAATCTAGGAAGGAGAGGACAGAAAGGGTAATGACTGATTATAAACACCCTCGAAGCGTACTGTTTCATAAAAATAAAAAAAAAAAAACAAATGTAGGTCTTCAATGTCTGTGACATGGAAATCTCCTGCATAGGTTTAAGAAAATTCTAGAGCCTGCAGCCCTCTGCCCTGCTGCCCCTGAGAGCCGGCAGGACTCCTTAGGTATCTCTGGGAGGAAGGATGTCTCCCCAACTCAGCTCTCTCTCTCTGCTCACCCCATGCTGGCCGGCAAGTCCCTTGAACAGATTGTGCTGGTCTGGTGCCAGGTAATTGCCTTTCGACTCCTGTTCCTGCAGGTCCCTGCTTCCTGTGGCATCGAGGCTGTGCAGTTCTTGCTCGGAAGCTCGAGAGAGCATCTGCCCGGGTGTGGGGGGCCCCCACCCCTTGCTCCTGCTGTGTGGGTTTCCAGTGAGCGTGGGCTGCAGTTCTGCCCTGGGTATGGACCTCACCAATCTTAAAGAGAAGGATGTGGACCATTTTGCAATGAAAACTAATATTCGCAGCTTAATCTGCCAGGCCAGTTCTGGCCACCTGGCATACGTCTCTCAATTGTTGATGTTCTTCTGAGCATTCATTTCTTGCTCAACTGGGGATCTATTTTGCTTTGTCTTGCTCTTTTTCCTCTGAGAATGGGACAGTTTGATTTCTGGGACAGACATTCTGCTGTACAGATAAGGCCTGAATCGCAGAGGGAGCTGCTCAGGGGTCCTGACACCCCCTCGGCTTCTCCCCAGGGAAGGAAAATTAACGCACACCGCTGGTGAGGTGCGGGTCACAGGAACCCAGGGATGCATTTCGGAACGCAGTCACACACGGTTGAGGGAGGGCACAGAGCTGGGACCTGCTGGGCTATGGTGGGGAAGAGTGATAACCTCCAAGCAACCAATCGATCCATGTCCGTACCCAGAGGGTAATGGATGCACAGTGGCTCTTGTCTAAAGCCAGAGGCTCAAAACTCCACATGCAAGTTTCCGGCTGTGCTCATTCAGGAGATGAGAAAATTACAAGTTGATGCTAGTGGGCACGTCCAAGTGGGTCAACAGAGCACAACTTGGAAGCAGTGTAGATTTTTTTTTTTTTTTTTGGTGCTGGGGATTGAACCCTGGGGGCATTCTACTTCTGAGCTACACCCCCAGCCCTGTTTTAGTTTTTACTTTGAAAAAGGATCTCACTAAGTTGCTGAGGCTGGCCTCTAACCTGCGGTCCTCCTGTTTCATCCTCCCAAGTACTGGGATGACAGGCATGCGTCACCACGCCTGGTACAGTGTAGATTTTTAGAGCACAAAGTTCGTCAGAGGAAGAAGGCACTGGCTGTTCCTTCGTGTGCTGCACTTGGGGGGAGACAGAGGAAAGCCACTCCAAGATGGGTGTCAATACCCCACCTCTGTCCTGGCGTGGGGATAGCAGCTCCCTGTGATGACCTGGTCCCTTCCCAACACTCCACAGAGGATGTATCCAGCTTCTGGGCCACAACTTCCCATGAGGTTGACCTCAGTTTCCCCCAGGAGAGCAGCAGGTTGGGGGCATGGCCATGTCTCCCACAGCTCTGCAGGTAGCCACCTTCAAACTACAGCCGGGCACTTCTGTTGACGAGAACACAGATAGAAGGCCATCATCTCTCAGAATCCATGAAATGACTGAGGTGTCTGCCTGGCCGTGGCTCGTGTGGAAGCTGGCCTTGCCGTGGCTGAGGACAGCGCTGGGAATACCAACGATTTGTGTCCTTCTATTGCTTCCTCTGCCTTTGGGTACAAGAAAAGATGAGTCAATGTTCTAGGATCCACAGAGTTTCTAATTTGTCACCAAATGCTGAAAACATGACGTGTGCTTTGCGATTCTCAGGGAAAATAATAAAACTGTTGTTCAAGAATGTGATTTTTCTTTTTCCTCCTACTTAAGGGAATTATGAATCATATGAATGAGTTAATGTTTCAAGGATGTTTATTACTTTTTTCTTCTAAAGCACAATGAAATACTGATTGACGGTGCTTTTTTTTTTTTTTTGCGGTACCGGGGATTGAACGCAGGGGCGTTCTACCTCCACGCTACGCCCCCGGCCCTATTTTTTATACTTTATTTAGAAACCGGGTCTCACGAAGTTGCGGAGGGCCTCACTAAGGAGAGAGAGAGAGAGAGAGAGAGAGAGAGAGAGAGAGACAGGGAGAGAAAGAGAGAAAGAGCTGAGGCTGGCCGCGAACCTGGATCCTCCGGTCTCCGCCTCCCAAAGTACTGGGATTACAAGCATGCGCCCGGCTTTGACGGTGCTTCTTAAGGAAGGAAATGCAGAAACAGATTCCTGGGGAGGAAGTCAGCCCGGGCATGTGATTTTCACTAGCAAGATATGAGGAGGTGTAAAGGATTCGATTTGTCTCTGTCACTTTCCCTGGACTTCTGTTTAGTCTCGGTGACCCATGGGTTAATTAAAACACTGTACCAACATTTTTAGTCTTTATAGATGCAGGGATTCTAAACCAACCATTCACGGAATCAGCACTGTAAATAACTTTAACATGTGTATGCATACTTCTTATGCATTAAATTTTTTATTTTTGTGATGTCTATAGATAAAATTCAAGAAAGATGAAATTAAGATTTTTTACTTAGCCATAAAGAAGAACAAAATAAGACCATTTGCAGGAAAATGGATGGAACTTGAGAATATTATACTAAATGAGTATACCCAGTCCCAAAGAACAAATACATGTATGTTCTCTCTTAGATGTGGAAGCTTGAGAGATATTTGGCAGAAAGGGCAACATCAGGTAGATGAGCAGAGACTCCAGGGGAGTGACCAAGGGTGATTAGGGAAGCAGTGGAGGGTTGAAATCATAAAGAATGCAATAGTCGAAATAATGCTATGAAAGTACACAAAATTGCCAATTCCAATCTCAAAGACTTGTGGGGTGAGGGGAGGGGGACCCGGTGGGGAAGGCAATAAAAGTTGTGTGCATGTATTTTTTTAACATTTTGTACCCCATTAAGATGTAAAATTACAATGCACCCAATTAAAAAAAAAGAAATATGATACATGAAGGCAAAATTTATCTTTTGAATATGAAGCAAAGAAGTAAAGGTATTTTCAAATCAATAATAATTATAATAAAAATGCTTAAGAAATAGAACTAAAGAAAAAATTTAATCAATGAAAGTTTTAAAGTAGATACAACCCCCCCAAAAGATTTTTAATTCATAATAAAAGTCGGGAAATTCACAGCTAATTTTGGTAAATTTATAGACTCTCTCATGTGATGATTACTGTGGCATGAATCAGGACTTTCCTCAAATTTATTTACTTCAGGTTACCAAAACTATGTTTGAAATTATGGGAACACTACCTTTATTTCACTTTTCCATTATTATTAGGATGTTTTTTGAATTCCTAAATATGCATGATTTGCTATACTTTTACTCTACTTTATATAGAAATTTATAAATCAAGCTCCATATCATGAATGCTGTGGATTAAAGAATGTTTGTTAATTATGAATATCAATTTCTTTTTTTCTGGAGGGCTCAATTCGTTGTGTACAGTTTTAAGAACGGGTAGCCCATATGTTAATCCACAGTCTTAAAAACAAAGCTTGGCCTTTCTTTTTTAAAAATATTTTTATTAGTGCATTGTAACTATGCATCATAGTGAGATTCAAAGTGATACAGATGTACGTACACAGGGCTTTGGTGTGTTTCTCTCCACATCCCTCCCCGCCGCCCTCCACCCTCCTCATACATATTACTGAGATTGGTAGTGACACCTTCACGTATGTACTTAGTATTATTTGAACTGTTGCTTCATCAGTTCTTCTATTATCCCCCCCACACACCTGCTTCCTGTTCCCTCCCACTCTTCTATTGGTCTCTCTCCTTATTTATCTAAAGTCCCTTTTGTTTCCTATTTTCTCTCTGGCTTCCACATAGGAGAGAAAACATAGCTGATCTCACTCAGCAAAATATTTGCTAGTTCCATCCATTTTCCTGAAAATGACATAATTTTGTTCTTCTTTATTGTGGAGCAGAATTCCATTGTGTGTATACCCCACATTTTCTTTATCCATCGATCTGCTGACAGACACCTAGGTTGCTGATTTGAGTGTTGTGAATTGCGCTACTATGAACATGGGTATTCATATATTGTTATAATATTCTGACTAATTCTTTGGGAAAAATACTGAAGAGTGGTATAGCTGGGTCATGTTATGGTTCCATACTGAGTCTTTTGAGGACCCTCCATACTGATCTCCAAATTGCTCTTTCTTTCCAAAACATTGACCTCTCTAGTGAGCTGCCAACTCTCTCGTGTGAGGAATATATTCTCCTCTACTCTCTGCAGCTTGTGCGCTGCGCATTTCAGTCTTCCATCGCTCGTACTTACTCCTCTCTCTGCATGTATTTTACTCACCTACCACTGTGTTCTCTTAACCACATACAAGAACTATGTGCTATATTCACATACCCAACTGGGTCTATTTATATACTTATCTCACCTCCTACATTCCCTTAAGTAGTGTACCATAAATATCAGCCTACTAGCCACAGAGGCCAGAGCTCTGCTCTGCAGTGTCAAGGGCTCACAATCAGCAGAGCAGCAGCTGTGACTGTCAGGCATTAAATCCCAACCAGCAGGCTGCAGGCTCTGAACAGAATATCACAGTCTCTAGCCCAGTGGAGTTTGGGCCTGGAGAGCACGGCAGCCGCCAGCAAATCAGAGACTCCTCTTTGCCTGCACTAACAACTATATCTAGTTAAAGAGGTTCTAAGGGACAAACTCAAGAGATTGGTTATATGAGTCAGATTGGGTAGGGATAAATATATACCCCCCAGCATAGACCTTATTATATAGGGATAACAAATAGACACAGTTCTTACACATAGAAAAGAAGAAAATGCCGAGACAACAGAAACACCAAATTGAGAATACCGAAAATACGAGAATGAGGAAAAGTGAGGAAGCAAGAATCTCTCACAATGCAACAAGGGAGATTACTGATACTGATCTGAAGGAAATGCAAGATGGAGATTTCTGAATTCTGGTCTTCAGAATGATGAAAGGCCTCAAAGAATGTGTAGAGGAAATTAAGGGGGAAATTGAGGCTCTAAGAAAGAGCCAGAAAGAAACTTTGAACAAAATGAAGATGTAAATAAATGAATTGAAGACCACAATAGAAAACAACTCTGGCAGGCTCGGCCATATGGAAAACAGGGTATCACTCCTGGAAGACAGTTCATTCAAAACTGAAAACACAGTCAACAATATACAGAGGATATTACAACAACACACCCTAAACATCCAAGAAATACGGAACAGTACAAGACGTCCTAATCTAAGGATAAAAGGCATTGAAGAAGGTTTAGAGGCACTGACCAAGGGTATAAGAAACCTTTTCAGAGAAATAATTACAGAGAATTTTCCAAACATAGAAAAAGACTTGGACATTCACATACAGGAGACATACAGAACACCGTTAAGACAGGACCAAAGAAGGACCTCCCCAGGCCACGTAATAATCAACATGACTAACATAGAGGCCAAGGAAAGAATCTTAAAAGCAGCAAGAATACAATAATGGGTGACATACAGGGGCAAAACAATAAAAATCACTCCAGACTTCTCAACCCAAGTCATGAATGACAGGAGGGATTGGTATGAAGTACTCAGGACCCTGGAAGAAAACAACTTCCAACCAAGACTGATATATCCAGCAAAATTATCATTCAAAATAGATGGAGAAATAAAAACATTCCAAGAAAAGCAAAAACTTAAAGAATTCATGAGGACCAAGCTAGCACTAGAGAAAATCTTAAAAGAAATAAAACACAAAGAAGAAAAAAAACAAGCAAATTCCAGAACCAGAGAAGAGGTTAACTCCATCAGGTGGGGAGCTAAGTAGGAGATTCAACACTACATCAAACAGAAAATAGAACTCAAAATGACAGGAAACAAAAATCATATCTCAATAATAACATTGAATGTCAAAGGCCTTAACTCCCCAATTAAAAGACATAGACTGGCAATGTGGATTTAAAAACATAACCCAACTATATCCTGCTTACAAGAATCACATGATCATCTCAATAGATGCTGAAAAAGCATTTGACAAAATCCAACACTCATTCATGTTAAAAACTCTACAGAAAATCTGAATAGAAGGACCATACCTCAACATCATTAAATCAATATATAATAAACCCAAAGCCAACATCATATTGAATGGGGAAAAACTGTGGGAATTCCCTTTAAAATCAGGAACAAGACAAGGATGCCCATATCACCTTTCCTTTTCAATATAGTCCTCGAGACTCCTGCCAGAGCAAAAAGACAAGAGAAGGATATCAAAGGAATTCAAATAATAAAAGAAGAATTAAAATTCTCTGTATTTGCAGATGATATGCTCCTATATCTAGAAGACCCAAAAAACTCAACCAAAAGTCTACTAGAACTGATTAACAAAGTCAGCAAAGTAGTGGGATACAAAATCAACTGAAAAAAAATCAGTACCTTTCCTATATGCCAACCATGAATCTACTGAGAAAGAAATCAAGAAAACAATTCCATTCACAATAGCCTCAAAACCAATCAAATACCTAGGAATAAACCTAACCAAAGAGGTAAAAGACCTCTACAATGAAAATTATAAAACAGTAAAGGAAGAAATTGAAGAAGATCTTAGAAGATGAAAAGATCTCCCCTGTTCTTGGATAGGCAGAATAAATATTATCAAAATGGCCATTCTACCAAAACTGATCTACAGAGTCAATGCAATCCCTATCAAAATACTAGTATCATTCTCCACAGACCTAGAAAAATCAGTCATTAAATTCATGTGGAGAAACAAAATTCCCAGAATAGCCAAAGCAATTCTCAACAATAAGAACCATGCAGGAGGCATCACAATCCCTGACTTCAAATTATACTATAGAACCATAGCAATAAAATCAGCTTGGTAGTGGCACAAAAACAGACACACAGACCAATGGAACAGAATAGAAGATACAGAAAAAAATCCACACACTTATAGCCAATTGATTTTCAACAAAGGTGCCAGATACATACATTGGAGAAAAGACAGCCTTTTCAACAAATGGTGTTAGGAAAATTGGTTGTCTATCTGTAGAAAAATGGAACTAAATCCTTACCTTTCACCCTGCACAGTAGTCAACTCAAGATGGATCAAAGACCTGGAAGTTAGACCAGAGACTGTGAAATTACTAGAGGAGGGCATAGGTTCAACTCTCCAACATATAGGCACCAATAGAAACTTCCTCAACAAGACCCCCAAAGCCCAGGGAACTAAAACAAGAATCAATAAGTGGGATGACATTAAACTAAAAAGTTTCTACACATCAAAGGAAACTGTCAAGAGTCAAAAGAGAAAGCCTATGGAATGGGAGAAGATCTTTGCAAGCTATCCCTCTGACAGAGGACTAATATCTAGTATATACAAAGAACTTATAAGACTTTATACTAAAAAAAAATAACCCAATCAAGAAATGGGCAACTGAATTGAATAGACACCTCACAAAAGAAGAAATACAAATGGCCAATAGATACATGAAAAAATGTTCAACATCATTAGCAATCAGAGAAATGCAAATCAAAACTACTCTGAGATTTCATCTATCCCCAATCAGAATGGCAATCATTAAGAAGTCAAAGAACAATAGATGTTGGAAAGGATGTGGGGAAATAGGAATGCTTCTGCACTGTTGGTGGGAGTGCAAACTAGTTCAACCACTATGGAGATCAGTGTGGAGATTCCTTAGAAAACTGGGAATGGATCCACCATATGATCCGGCTATACCACTACTGGGTATGATTCCAAAGGGCTTGAAACCAGAGAACTACAGTAATATATGCACAACCATATTCATAGCAGCACAATTCACAATAGTCAAATTATGGAACCAACCTAGGTGTCCATCAACAGACGAATGGATTACAAAACTAGGGGAAATACACAAAATGGAATTCTACTCAGCAATAAAGAAAAACAAAATAATGTCATTTACAAGAAAATGGAAAGACCTGGAGAATATTATGTTAAGTGAGATCAGCCAATCACAGAAAGAGAAGGGTCATATGTTTTCTCTAATATGTGCAAGCTAGGGAGTAGTTGGGATACAAGGACTCCAGACAATGGTGGAGAAGCCTCAGTGGAGCCAGGGAAGTGGTCTAAGGGAAGGGGAAGGGGAAGATTGAAGTTCATTAATGGAATCACTACCATTGACCATATGAACACATGAGAATATACCAACGTCAATGTCAGTACTTTGTATTGGGGGG
The DNA here is from genome assembly GCA_004027185.1 of Glis glis. Taxonomy (NCBI): domain Eukaryota; kingdom Metazoa; phylum Chordata; class Mammalia; order Rodentia; family Gliridae; genus Glis; species Glis glis. The sequence continues at coordinate 25,978 of PVJS01011861.1, forward strand.
GAGGGGAGACGGAGGACACCAAGTGCTGTGTGCATGTATGTTACTGTCAACTTGAATTTCATCATGATGTGAGACTATATTGCACCAATAAAAGGACATTTAAAAAATAAAAAATAAAAATTGCATCAAGACCTAAAAAATAAATAAATAAAAGCATTTGGCTGGGCAAGGTGGCCCATGCCTGTAAACCCAATACGTAGGAGGTTAAGACAGGAGGATTGCAGGTTTGAGGCCAGTCAGTAACTTAGTGAGACCTTGTTTCAAAATAAAGAATAAAAAGGGCTGGGGTGTAAGTCAAAGGTAGAGTGCCCCTGGGTTCCATCCCTACTACCATAAATAAATAAGTAAATGCATTTGACCATGCCCAATTTGTTGCTCTAGTTTGGTTTGCCATGTTTTGTATCTTTAATCTTTAATTTGAAAAGTGTTTTAAAGAAGGGTACATCCTGTGGAAAGATCCTAAAGATACGCAGAGTGCTCTGTGAAGCCCAGGATGTTGTTGTTGTTGTTGTTGTTGTTATTATTATTATTGGTGGTGGTAGTGGTTGTTTTTGTTTGGTACTGGGAATTGAACCCAGCAGTATTCTATCTCTGAGCTACACCCCCAGCCCTTATTATTTTTATTTTGAAATAGGGCCTTGCTAGGTTGCTGAGAGCCTTACTAAGTTTCTGACGCTGGTCTTGAACCTGTGATCCTCCTGTCTCAGCCTCCTAAGTACTGTATAGGCATGTGCCACCAATGCCTGACTGAATTCCAGGATATTAAAAGACAATTTGGCCTGAGAGCAGGTGGGAGGTACACCGTTTTAGGCATCTGAATGGAGACTTAGGGAATGAATTGTAAAATTGTCTTATAAACAACTGTAACTATTTTGTATTTTATCATAAGGGCACTTGGAATCCAGTCAAGGCTTCTGAGCAGTAATGTAACATCAATTTATTTTTTCCAACCACTCTCCCATTGTTTGACATTTAGATTGCTCCAATTGATAAACTATTTTATGTATGTGAGTTGCTCTATTCCATATCATATTATTAAACTTTTTTTGTTCCCAGTAATTCCTATCACTGAACCATTAGGTTGTCCCTAACTACATTTATGGCATTTAGATATTTATCAGTAATTTACTATTGCTGCTCAATTATTTTGTTTCAATATTTGTTTTATAAACCTACAAAGTAAGACAAATATTTGGAAAATCTTAATGGTATTAAAATTAAGGCCAGGTGCAGTGGCACACACCTGTAATCCCAGTCCTTGGGAGGATGACATAGGAGGATCACAAGTTAGAGGCCAGCATCAGCAACTTAGGAAGACCGTGTTTCAAAATTTAAAATATAAAAACAGCTGGGGTGTAGCTCAGAGGTAGAATGCCCCTGGGTTCAATCCTCAGTGCCTTTATATATATATTGAAAACAGTGTTGAGAAAAATGAATAAAAATGCATCATCTCACAAGCAGTTGTTTATTCCTAATGGCCATAGGTGTGAGTGTGAGAAAATATGGTGTGCACGTGATGGACAAAAGTAAACGCACCGAGAGTGCCAGTGTTGGCTTACGCATTGCCACATTGTTCTATGAAGGGATCTTCTTGCTCACCGGTTTCTCCACCCACACCGTTTCCCAACCACTTTGCAGTCACAGGGTGAGGTGGGGTAGCTCTTCTTCCAGCCTTTGAATTCTTCTCACCTGGGAGCTCACGAGCTCCTGAGAGCCAACCCCCTCCTCGCCTTGGTCTTCAGCAGGAGTCTTCCTCATGGCCTGTGTCTAGTTCATCCGGTTCTTACTATTTTTTCATGACCACATAGGAGGAAAGATGGAGAAAGAATGAAAGCAGCCGTGGTTGCAGCTCTCTCTGGGAACTTCCTAAGAACGTGGCGACAGGCAGAGTCTCGGGCGTTTTCTCTGAATGAATTCTGAAGCTACTGCTCATACGTCACAGTAGCTCTAAAGGGCAGCAACGTGTTCACTGGAGACAACGTGGAGAGACACAGGCTTCCAGATAATTTTTACCACTCCATTGGTAATTCTTAGACCTATTTTTTCTTAGAGTTTCAAACCTTTCTTTCACTGAACAGTTTTTTCTATTATCTATCTATCTATCATCTATCTATCTATCTGTCCGTCTGTCTGTCTGTCTGTCTATCTATCTATCATCTATCTATCTAATCATATCTATCATCTATCTATCTATCTATAATCTATCTATCTATCTATCTATCTATCATCTATCTATCATCTATCTAATCATATCTATCATCTATCTATCTATCATCTATCTATCTAATCATATCTATCATCTATCTATCTATCTATCTATCTATCATCTATCTAATCATATCTATCATCTATGTATCTATCATCTATCTATCTAATCATATCTATCTATCTATCTATCTATCTTCATCATCATCATCATCATCATCATCAATCTGTTGGTCCTGGGGATTGAACCCGGGAGGCACTCTGCCACTGAGCTACAACCTCCATCCCCAGCTGCTTTTATTTTGAGACCAGGTCTCATTAAGTTGCCGTCGCTGGCCCGTCTTAGCACTCTTTGAGGATGAACAATGGTTTGTTGAGTGTGTACTCTGCGCTCGGTCTGTGCATTCATCTTTTGATGGCCCTTTGGGCTGTGCCCACTTCTGGGCTAGTTTGAATAATGCTGCTATAGGCATTTGTTATGAATCTCGTGTGGGTGTTCCCATCTCTCTTGGGTATATACTGAGGATTTCAATTGCTGGGTCATACAGTAGCTCTGTACTTAAACTGTTCAACTCTTTGCAGCAATCAGCATTCCCACCCACAATGCATGAGGGTGTCAATCTCTGCACGCCCTCACCAGCCCTTGTCTTCTTTCTTTTGACTGTTCTGGTGGATGAGTCTATATATCCTACTGTGGTTTTCATTGCATTGCTTGGATGCTGAATAATGTCAATCATCTTTCTATGTGCTTACGTCCATTTATACATCCTTTTGAGAATGTCTAGTCAAATCCTTTGCCTATTTTTTTTTTTTTTTGCGGTACCGGGGATTGAACCCAGGGGCGTTCTACCTCCGAGCTGCACCCCCAGCCCTATTTTTTATTCTTTATTTTGAAACAGGGTCTCACGAAGTTGTGGAGGGCCTCACTAAATAGCTGAGGCTGGCCGCGAACCCGGATCCTCCGGTCTCCACCTCCCAAGTACTGGGATTACAAGTGTGTGCCACCACGCCCGGCTTCTTTGCCTATTTTTAAATTGAGATTTTTTTTAAGTCTGTCTACTGTTGAGTTCTTAGTTCTTCAATTCCTGATGGTTTCAGATCTTCATGTTATTAGTTTTATTTCCTCCAGGCTCAGTCCTGCTCATGTTTTGTTTTATGTCTTAATTTTTTTCCCTTTGTTTTTGGTCATTTTGTTCTTTAGATATACCAGTGTCATTTATGTCATTTTCTGTTGTCATATATATATTCTATGTCAGGGAGTACATTTTTTCTTTAATTTCCATGACTTACAAAAAATAAGTAATCTAAAATATTCTTTGGGGAATGCAAATTGCATCTATCACAATTCTTTGCTTACAATATGCCTTCTTTGTATTACCATAAAGACATGATAAATATTTGAGAAATAGATAACCCGATTTTAACATTATGCCTGTAAGCCGATTTTAACACTGCATAAATGTGTGGAGACATCATGTTACCCTATTAATGTGAAAAATTTATGCTTTCATGTATTAGTTAAACATATAAAACCCCAATACATTTTTAAAAATCTTTGCTTACTATGTTCAAAAGTAGTTACATTATTTGACAAGTCCCTAATATTCTTTCTCAACTTGGTTCAAATTGAAGCATTAGCGATTAATACTTTCTGGAGTTGAGATATGAATGTGCTTTTTATTCTAACTTTAGGGGGGTGAATTATCCTCTCCATTTTTGTTTCTTTTATTTATTTTCTGTAGATTTGGGGATGAGTAGAGGACAGAGGTTAAAATGTGTATTATTTTGCCCTTTCTCTTCAATTCTGCTAATACTTTTGGATCGAACAGCAGCTATACTAGCATACTACCATCTAGAAATAATAATGGAATTTGTCTGTAATGGAAATAATGGCTTGGTCCACAGTTGAAATAAAGTTGATACTTTACCTCTTTAGAACCTGGGCTGTTTGCTAAACTCAAGTGACCTTCCAGATTCTCTGGTACGCAGCAGTAAACCTCAGCCAATCAGAAAATGTGCCCTTCGCCCACTCCAGGCCATGGCCTCTTAATAACTGCCCTCAAAGTCTACCATTGATTGTAAAATCTCAAAATAAATTATGGCTATGCAAGACAATTCCACAGTGGCTCTATTCTGGAAAACACTAGCCTTGCCACCTCTGGCAAGGCGTTGGTTTTCCCATTGAAAGCTCAGCATTTACAGGAGTTGAAGGGTTAACCCAGTGGCATGGAGCTCAGAGAGTGGGAGTCAAGAGACCTGGTTCTTTACTTCTCCAGCCAAGTCTCTAACCACTAAACCACACTGCCAACCCCTCTAATTACCCTTGAGGTAATAGGTGTAAAAATATGTTTTTGAGTTATGAGCTAAAATTAGAAGTTAGGTGATCGAGTTGCTCTTCATGTCCATCTTAGCCACTAAAAAAAAAAAAAAAAAAACCCACAAGGAACAAATGAGACCAAAGGATTTCCTAACAAAATAATAATTAAAAAGAGTTAATTGAGCCTCTAAATAAACTCACACCACAAAACCAAAGAGGCATTTGGGAATTTCCCTAAGACCCCCAAACTAGGACATTTCTAGTACTTACTGGAAAATGATATGGTTAAGAAGACAGAAGCTTATTTTTTTCATGTGAAGAAAACCTTCCAAAAATTCTTGTCAACTTTATCTTCAGAGACTTTATTTTTGTTGTTTGGTTCTGTTATTTTGAAATTTAAAACCTTTATAATAAATTAGGAAGATGATATTTTTAATTTTCTGCAATGACCTTAGTAATGACTATTAGGACAACTCACTCATAAAGTCAGAAAAAGCTTTTCCCAATGAGAGACACAAATATTCTGCAAAATTGTAGTGGCTAAAGATATAGGAGCAGTCTTGGTAGTCTTGTCTTAAAGGGACTTCTACCATAATAAACATTACACTAGTCTTGTGAGTTCTAATCCCATTGCTTGGCTGTTAATATAGCTGACTCAGGAAGGTACACTTAAAAATTTCCTTCAATATTCGTAAAGAGGACCATGAATTCCTCTCTCAGCTTCTTTACAAATATTATGTAAGAGTAAAACACTAAAACATTTTGGGAAAGTGTAAAACTTTCTATTAATCTCTTAAATTTGAAGTAAAATCTCTTAATTCTGTAGAACATTTTGTTACTATCTCTGAAGGCAAAACTCACTGAAGTTGGCTAACTGGCATGCCTCTGTATCCCACTAGAGGGTGGTCTGGTCACCTCCAAATCAGAAATAAAAACATACAGGATGTGGAAAACCACTTTGAACATAAAGCCCGTGTGCCACATTTTATCTTATGTGATTCGATTTCTTGCTATTGAACCTATTATTTTTTCTAATGTTCTTTTCCTTTCTTCTTTTTTTTAACCTCCCTAGAGTTTTCTTCTGTAATGATAACTTCCTATTTAATGTGTATGTGCAATGCACATACAGTTAGTTGTCAAAGGGGATTTATGGAAATTTAATGGCATGTACTTTAAAAAATCTATTTATTTATTCGGTACTAGGGATCAAACCCAGAGGCATTCTCCATTGGGCTGCATCCCCAGCCATTTTTATTTTTTTTATTTTGAAACAGGTTCTGGCTAAGTTGCTAAGGCTGGCCTCAAACCTGCAATCCTCCTGTCTCAGCCTCCCGAGAACTGGAATTACAGGCGTACGCCACCACGCCCAGTTTAACGGCATGCACTTTTAACTTTAACTTAGTTCTTGGTCCCACCTAAACGCGGTGCCCTGACAGTATGAATGGGGCGAAATGAGTGCTGCTCCGATCAGCGAAGCATAATGTTACTTTTCCAAAACACAGATCAAACTTTAAAAATTTGTAAGTGAATGGGGATTATTCTGAATTACAGTAAGGCCAAATTATAGAATTTTTGTGGTGTTCCAACTATAGTCGTATTACTTTGTAAAAAGTCAAGTAAGTGTCGGTGAAGTTGAAGAAAGAAGGGCGAGGGGCAACCTCCCCCACCACACATTCACAACCTCAGTGTGAAACTAGACACAGAAGAGGAGTGAGGAGAGCCATTGCTCCACCACCCAAGGCCTGGCGGCCGTGTCCAGGTAAGTGAAGGGAGAGCCCAACTCCACGCACTGTTCCGTGTTGCGGAGAGTGGCATGGGGCTCGGGCCTTGCACCTAGATTCTGCAGGACAGGACACAGTCAGGGAAAGAGCTGCACACTGAGATCTGGAGCACCCCAAGACAGCCCTGACGCTGGCGCTGAGTACTGGTCCCTGTGTGCATGAGAGAACCACTCGGGGTGGGGGGTCCCCAGTACCCAGGGAGGAGCGTACGTTTCCACTGCAGCGACAAGCACTGTAACACACAGGCCAGTGAGCAGCCTGCTCAGAGGATCCATGCCTTAGCAGGAAGGTTAAAAGAACAGTTGAGCTGGGCGTGGTGGCCCACGCTCTTAATCCCAGTACTTGGGAGGCTGAGACCGGAGGATCCGGGTTCGCGGCCAGCCTCAGCTACTTAGTGAGGCCCTCCGCAACTCAGTGAGACCCTGTTTCAAAATAAAGGATAAAAAAATAGGGCTGAGGGTGGAGCTCGGAGGTAGAACGCCCCTGGGTTCAATCCCCCAGTACCGCAAATAAATAAATAAATAAATAAATAAATAAATAAAAGAACAGTTGAAGTCTGCTCTTATTCTAACCTAAGAAGTTTAAAAGCAAGTCTTAAATTAATCTAACCGATGCCAAATAATTTACTGACATTGTTGGAAAAGAATTCAGTACTATTTGAGGGGTCCAGCAAGACCCAGCATCGACCTGCTTTAGTATTCTGCCTGCCGTGGGACAGGATGTCCTTCCTCAATGTGGAATGTCCGTGACTTGCCTCTTCCCAGTTATCTCCTGTCTTCTACCTGTGACTCCATGTGTTGGGCTTCTCTACCACATGCCGTCGTACTGGATCTTTTCATTGCTTATCTCTGCTCAGAAATCTGAGTACGTTTTCTTTCATAATTGCAGAATTCAGTTCTCTCTTCAACTGTGTCTAATCTATCAAACTCATCAATACAATTATACATTTCAGTTATTTTATTTTTTACGTGTAGATTTTCCAGAGTTAAAAAATTTCAAAGCCAGGCACAGTGGTACATGCCTGTAATCTCAGGACTTGGGAGGCTGAGACAGGAGGATTACAGGTTCAAGGCCAGCCTCAGCAACTTAGCAAGGCCCTCAACAACTTAGTGACACCATCTTTCAATATAAAAACAAAAGGGGGCTGGGGGTGTATCTCAGAGGTAGAATACCCCTGGGTTCAATCCACAGTACCCCCCAAAAAATTACAGAATCTAGTTCTATGGTGAAATCTCTATATAGTCATTTATATTGCAAAACACACTCATCACATTTATTATTTTTTTGTTTAACTCATTATGTCCCAAGTTTCTAATCCTGCAAACATAATAGTTATTTCAAAATTTCCATAAGCGGTATATTTATTGCTCAGGTTTTTATCAGTGTTCCCCACCTGGGATGATAGGTCAAAATGAGTTAACCTCTTTGGTCTCTTTGGCAGGCACCGGTCCTTTCTCTTTGGTTTTGTTTTTCCCCTGTAGGCCCTGTCTCTTACTAATTTTCGACTGAGTACGGGCAATTGTGTATGGACATTTTCAGATTTCTCGCTGGCATTTTCCTCTGGAGTTGTTTGTCCTTAGGTTTCGGCTGGAGAAACACTTTAATACTCATACAGATAGTGATGATTCTAGGCTGACTGTCCGTTTCTGTAGATGGTATATTTCCAGCTTATTCTTAAGTTGTAGGACGTAGTCTTTGGGTTCCCACTGACATGAGGATGTTTTTGGATTATTTCACCTTTGAGGGATGTGAAATCCAGTTGCCTCCTTCCCAGAACCAAGAGCCTTTTAATGGTTTATTTTGTTCTTCGACTTAATGGAGGAATAAATTATGTACAATACACTGGGGGAATTTAAATGTTTTTGTTTGGTTTGGTTTGGTAGTGGAGGCTGAAACCAGGGGCATTCTACTTTTTTTTTTTTTTTTTTTTGCGGTACCGGGGATTGAACGCAGGGGCGTTCTACCTCCGCGCCACGCCCCCGGCCCTATTTTTTTCTATGCTTTATTTTTGAAACCGGGTCTCACGAAGTTGCGGAGGGCCTCGCTAGGGAGAGAGAGAGAGAGAGAGGAGAGAGGAGAGAGAGAGAGAGAGATTGATCGCACGCGCATGCGCGCTGAGGCTGGCCGCGAACCCGGATCCTCCGGTCTCCACCTCCCAAAGTACTGGGATTACAAGCGTGCGCCACCACGCCCGGCTCCAGGGGCATTCTACTTTTGAGCTACACCCCCAGCCCTTTTTATTTTTTTATTTTGAAACAGGGTCTTACAAAGTCTCACTAAGTTGCTGAGGGTCTCGCTAAATTGCTGAGGCTGGCCTCAAGCCTGCGGTCTTCCTGTCTCAGTCTCCCAAGTACTGGGATGACAGGCATGCAGCACCACGCCCGGCTTAAATGAATTTTGGTGGATGTTTAGACCAGTCAAGCTACCACCAAAATGAAGGCACAGAACACACCATTCCTCTCCCTGCTCTGTCATCTTTTGCATTTAATACTTCTCTCCACATAAAAATTCAAATCTCGCTTGATTCACTCTACAGATTAGCTTGCATTTTCTAGAAGTTCATGTTGTTTATTTTGGAGTAGATTTTAATTGAATCCTTTTGAAGTCAGAGGCAGTTGTCTATAAGATTTCTTCCTACCCTCCCCACACTCCCTTTCTCTCTCCCTATCTTTCTTTTTGAAACCTATTGATACTTGTTTTCTTGCCAGTACAAAATCAATATATTAATGTAGCATAAATTATGTTTCTAGATATAATGTACCTATTCACATTGTGTTATTTATTGTTTTGTTTATGCCATTTTTAAACTAAGAAAAAACCTGTAAAATTATATTTATTATTTGACATAGCTCTAATCACAGTTTTTGTCATTCTCTATTTCCTTCTGCAAAGTCGAGTTGACATGTCGCATCATTTCCCTCAGCTTGAAGAACTCATCTCGGCATTCCTCGTGGGACAGAGCTGGGGTCAAGCACCCTCAGTTGGTGTTTACTTCAAGATGCTGTTACTAAGCCTCATTCTTGAAGCAGCTGCCATTGGGTATGGGGTTCTGAGCTTAGATTCTTCAGCACTTCAGTTATGACTTCAATGTCTTTTGGACCCCATAGGCACTGTTACAAAGTCAGCAACTAGATCCCTATATTGTAAGAAGTCAGTTTTTTTTCTGGCTGTTTTAAAGAGTTTTTCATTTATCTATCTATCATCTATCTATCTATCTATCTATCATCTATCTATGTATCATCTATCTATCTATCATCTATCTATCATCATCATCATCTATCTATCTATCATCTATCTATCTATCATCTATCATCTATTTATTGTTTTCAGCAGTTTGACTATTAATAGGCCTAGCAATTATTGTCTTTGTACTATGGGTTTGATCTGTTGCACTTTGTATGAGTCGATTCTTTGGACAATCTGTGAAGTTCTCGCCGTTCTTTCTTCTCATGACTTTCTCTGCTTCTGTTTCCCTCTCTTTCTCTCAAGCCCCAGTTGACATTGTCTGAACAGTTAATACCAATGGTGTCTGAGGCGATGTTCACTTTTCTACAGTTTTAAAAAGTCTTCCTAATGACTAAATTCTACCTTCAAGATTAAGCAGGGTGAGACCAGCCAGTCTCAGAGAGGAAGGGAGTTGGTGGGAGGTGGGCAGCTGAGAGAGAAGCTTGAGGAAGGGCGGGTTGAGACAGTGCTGTGCCGCACGTGAAGACATCACTAGACATCGCTTCCCGGCTCACTCACTAACACGCAGGGGAGGGAGGCGGCGAGGGGGTGGGACGCCGAGGGGACCCCACCAGCGCTGTGTGCATGTGTGCTTATGTGACCTTGAATCTCATTGTGCACCCATGAAAGAATAAAAATAAAAAAGAATCGAGTCTCTTTTACCACTCCAACTTTCCCTCAAACTCATCTAGTGAATTTCATTTTCAGTTATTTTTTTTAGCTCTAGAACTTTTAAAAATAGGTTTTATTTTCCTTGAGACGTGTTGCTTTGCTCACTGATAATATATATATTTTTTGTATTTCATTCAAATTTTTGAACAGATATACACAGGGTGTGTGTGTGTGTGTGTGTTGTGTGTGTTTGTGTGTGTGTGTGTGTGTGTGTGTGTGTGTGTGTGTGTACATGGGGTTGCTTTGGAGTCTTTTTCTAGGCCCACTTGGAGACAATTGCTATTAACTCTAATTTTTCCCCTAAATTTGAGTAACACTGATCTCTTTAGCGTATGCCTTATAATTTGGGGTTGAAAGTGGACGTGTTGACAATACCTCGAAGCGATGCTAATCTGTCGTGTTCTTTTGATGATCGTTTTAGTTCTCAGAGTTCTGGATTCAAATTTCAACTTCGTCTCCTTCGTGCCTCCAGTCTGCAGCTGTCGATGCTTCTGATCTGTTTCTGCAGCTCCCCGGCGACGTTTTCAGCCTAATCCCCGCGGAGCCTGCTCTAGCCTGTGTCAGTTTTGTGGTCAGGGGAGGATTTGGGTCAATTCATGCTTATCTCTGGGAGCTCGCCCTTGCTGTGGTTTCCCCGTGAACACGCAGACGTTCTGCTGGTTTTGTGCTCCGTCCTTTGACATATCTAGCCTGTGAAGCATCAGATGTCTTCTCTCTAGGCTGTGTAGAGTATTAGAATGGTCAGGAAAACTCTAGAACACTCACAATTATTACCCCATGAAACTCCTCCTTTCAAGACTACATTCCTTTATGGGATCTGTCTGCCTTTGCACCAGGCCTAGGGCATCTTTCCTGGGCTTCACGGATTTTTTGACAGGAATGTAGGAAGATTTAGAGTCAGGTTTAAGGTCTGCTCCCTGAGGTTCTCCCGCTATTAGCAGTGTCCCTATTAATCATCCAGTTGGTTTTCCAGTTCTGAATGGCAATCTCTCACACCTTGTCCCGTTGATGCCACGACGGGCTTTCACTGCCGTTCCTCGTCCCCATCACTGCGGAGGTTGCTGGGCTCCCTCACACCGGACAGGACAGACAGCAGCAAACGCACGATCCCTGTCAGTTAGTGTTTGCCAGAACCTTCTCCTTCCATGTCTGACCACTCCCGGAAGTGGCTCCATTCCTTTACATAGTTGGGAGATTATATATATATAATCATAACATACATACACACAATACACACATACATACAATACATTGGACCAACTCTAATCTGCTGTTTTATTTATTTATTTATTTATTTATTTATTATTTTTGTGCGTGTGAGTGTTACTGGAGATTGAACCCAGGGATAGTCTACCTCTGAGCTACAACCTTAGCCCTATTTTGTTTTTATTTTGAAACAGAATCTCACTAAGTTGCTGAGGGACTCTCTAAGTTGTTGAGGCTGACTGCAAACCTGAGATTCTCCTGTCTCAGCCTCCCAAGTCCTGAGATGATAGGCGTGCACCACCACACCTGGCTTGCTGTGTTCTTTTGATGATTGTTTTAGTTCTCAGAGTTCTACATTCAAATTTTGAATTTTGTCTCCTTCCTATTTCCAATATGCAGCTGTGGATGCTTCTGCTCAGTTTCTACATCTCCCCATTGCTCAGTTTTTAGCCTAATCCCCATGGTGTGTGTGTATGTACACATATATACATATAGAATATATTATATCTGCATATATACACACATATCATATATATAAATATATATATATATATATATATATATATATATATATAATTTTCTGCATGACCACTTCACAGATATTATGAGATGTCTCTATGAAACTACTATTTGGGTCTGGAATTTTCCATGGGCCTCTTGACATTTCTATTTTTCTTTCTGCCAATTTGGGTAATTAATACCTTTTAAATAAATTGCTCATTTCAAAGCAGATATGCAGCTGTTGCTACATATGTCAACTTCTCTGGCATAAAACCTATACATTACTGATAATTTGTGACATCTCTCTTGTTTTCTTGGCCAGTTTTATTGGTTTTATTGACACTTTCCAGAAATTGCTTTATTGACTTCTGCACATATACTTCTTATCCCTTCTTTCTACTTATTTGGGTTTATATTGTTACGCTTCTTCAGGGCTTTGAAGGTGGAAGCGTCAAATTTTGATACTCCCTCTCTCCCTCCAAGCACAAATTAGCTGCATCTCACAAATTTTTGTTATGTTTTGCTTTTCCTTTTTTTTTTTTTGCGGAACTGGGGATTGAACCCAGGGGCATTCTACCTCTGAGCTACACCCCCAGCCCTATTTTTTATTCTTTTTATTTTGAAACAGGGTCTCACTAAGTTGCCGAGGGCCTCACTAAGTAGCTGAGACTGGCCGCGAACCTGGATCCTCCGGTCTCCGCCTCCCAAGTACTGGGATTACAAGCGTGCACCACCATACCCGGATCTGCTTTTCTTCTTTTTTAATTTCAAAATATTTTCTACTTCCCCTTAAGATTTCTTCTTTTTAGAAGCGTTTACTGTAATTGCTAAGCAATTTTGAATTTTACAGAAATCTTTTGTTATTTGTTTCTAATTTAATTTTCTTTTCATTGGAGAACCAGTCTGTATGATTTTGATTCTTTCAAATATTATTGCCAATTTTTTTTGACTCAGTACTTGATCCACCTTGAGGAATGTTCACTGTGCCCTTAATAGTATGTGTGGGCTGGGCACCATGGTGCACTCCTGGAATCTGAGTATTGGGAGGCTGAGACAAGAGGATCGCAGGTTTGAGGGCAGCCTGGGCAATTTACTAAGCCTCTGTTTTAGCAAGCCACCATTGTCCGAGAACATCATAATTTGTGTCCAGTCAGTGGATGGGATGAAGCAGAATAAAAATTAAAATGGGTCTGGAGGTGTAGCTCAGAGGAAGAATGCCCCTGAGTTCAATCCCCAGTAGAAAAACAACAACAACAAAAACAAAGTATGTGGGTCTGTTCATGTTGGTAAAGTGTTCTATGATTCTATAAATATTGCTTAGATTAGATCAAGTTGGAGAATAGTAAAGTCTTCTATGTGTTTGGTGGCTCTCTACCTCTTGTTCGGTAACTACAAGAGAACTACATGAAAATCAACCCATATCTTGAATTGTCTCCACAAACCTTGTGATTCATCAGGTGTTTCTGTTTCAGGTATTTCTAATCCATTTTTAATTCTACTTAGATTTATTTTTGTCTTCATGAATTGATCTATTTATACTTAAAAGTCACTTTTATTCCTAGCAATATTTCCTGTTCTAAAATCTACTTTTATGATATTCATGTGGCCACCTCAACTTTCTTTTGGTTACTGTGTCCATGATATATCTTTTGGCATAATTTATATTTTTGTTTAGAACGTGTTTCTTTAAACAGTACATAGCTAGAATTTGCTTTTTATCCAGGTTGGCAATGTCTGCTCTTTAATTGCAGTGTTTGACCATTTATATTTAATGTTTATCAATATGGTTAGGTTTAAATTTACCATCTTCCCATTTGTTTTCTATTAGTCCCATTATTCTTTATTTCTTTTTTCTTATTGTCTCTTTCCTTTCAATATTTTTAGTATTCCATCTTATCATATTAGTTTCTTGGATTTTCACATTGTTTTCAGTAATTTCATTCTTCAAATTCAATTTTAGCTTTTCAAATTCTACCTTTTTATAATGTTATACCCCATCACATTTGATTAACTTCTACATAGTATATAAAAACCCTATATTATTGTTCTTGCTTTAAATAATCAATTATCATTTAAAGATATTGTAAATTAAGTGGGGTATTATATTATCTCACTTAATTATAATTTCTGTTCCTCTTCATTCTTTAGGCGATCCATGTTTTGGTGGTTGTATTTTCATCCAAATTTTTTGCATGATGTTTGGTTTACTTGTCTAGAGCTGTTTATAAGCACATGTGTGAAGGTATTTTGCTTCTTTTCTTATTATAAAAATATACCTTTAATATGTAAATTCTCCCCAAAGCCATTATAAGAAGCTAGTTACAGTTAGTTGCAATTGCAAGAAAGCTGAATCCTCAATCTATGGAAAAGAATGGTAGCATTGTATGTTAATGGTTGAGTTAGTTACCTTAGATATATGTTTCAGTAAGTAATGTCTAATCTATTCTTTTTTTTTTTTTGGTGGTACTGGGAATTGAACCCAGAGGCATTCTACCTTCAAGCTATACCCTCAGCCCGATTTTATTTCTTTTTTGGAAACAGGGTCTTGCTGGGTTCATGAGAGCCTCACTACTTGCTGAGGGTGTCCTTGAACCTACAATCCTCCTGTCTCAGCCTCCCAAGTACTGGGATTACAGGCGTGCTCCACCACACCCGGTTATGTCTAATCTATTCTATCTGTTTTGCATAGCTCTGATATCATAAGCCTTTAGCTTTAAGCAATCCATTATTAAACTTGCAAAATCCAAAGAATGTCCACTGAGAAATTATGGCTGCAGCTGACAATAAGTATCTGGTGGATTTCATCCTGTTTGTATAATTGCAACCAAGATACTAGTTTATGCAGTTGATCTGAACTCTATAAATATGCTAAAAAAGGTACTCCTTTTCACTTCTCAGAAAGTTTAACGTTGGTCAAAATAATGAGTCTGAGTCACACATTACTGAAGGTAGACTTTTTTCCTGCTGGTGGGGGTGAGGACAGGTTGTGAGAGCTGGTAAATGCTGAGCACTGTGCTTAACTGTTAGGATAAGCTGGTAGAGCTGTCCTTCATAATTTGTTCAAACATCTGGCTACCACTGTTAAATAGGTTAGCGCAGAGCATATGCTTCTCATTTAGAACATTGCGAATAGCAGCAGCATGGAGACTGCGAAATTTTAAGAAAGACCAATACTGTTTTGATTATAAACTCAGACAGAAAAAAAAAAAGCAAAACAACTGCATGCTAGGATGAAAATTCCAGTGTTTTATTATAGAAATGTCTCTTCTGTGTTGTGTTGCTATTTTTATTTTTGCTTTAAATAGGCAATCGCTATAGAAGAATAATTTGCCTTTCATCTGCATTTCAAATGAAATTATAAACAAAAATATGAAAGTAAACCATACACATAAAACAACACATGAGCTCTTACTTTTAATTACAACTTTTATTTAGAATTTCAAAGTTATGTTTTTGTGACACGATCCTATTGATTAGGAATAAATGTGTATGTGTCCCCCAGTTTGACTGCCATTAAATAGCAGCCTTCTATCTCTGTAAAACAGATGAAAGGGCTCTCCTAAGAGCTGTCAGGTTAATCCAGCTGCTTAAAATGTGTGTTGTATTTGACCATTTGCCAAAAATATTCTGTGGCTACATGAGCCAGCTGGCATGAGGTTGGAGGGTGGGACTCTCTCAGCTGATGAGGACTGTGGCTAAAGACATTTTTATAAACTCTACTTTCAAAATGACAATGAAAACCTTGCCTTGGTTGCCTATAATTGTGCCCAGCAATGAGAACTTCAATGTTTTCTTCTTAAAATCTCTCTTTTGATTCGTATTACTTGAACATTCAAAATAAGCCATTTGTGAATATTTGAAAATTTAGGGTTGGGAGTACAGCTCGTGTGCAGGACTCTGAGTTCCATCCTCAGCACCACAAACAACAACAAATACATATGCTTCAGAGGAAAAATATGTCAAAGTTATATATTTACCAGTTAAGGAGCCTGGGGCTGTCATTTTGTCATCCTTCCTATCTAAAAAAAAAATGGGGAGGGATTAATTTTAAAGTAAGTAATAGCCAGGTGTGGTGGCACATGACTGTAATCCCAGTAGTACTGGGGGCCAAGACAGGAAGATCACAGGTTCCAGGCCAGCCTCAGAAATTTAGGAATACTCTGTTTCAAAATAGCAAATAAAAAGGATTGGGGATATTGCTCGGAGATGGAATGCCCCTGGGTTCAATCCCTAGGACCACAAAAAGAAAAAAAAAAAAAGAAAAGAAAAAAAACCCATATGCTGATTGTGGTGAGGAAAGCCTGCAATTCCAAGACTTGAAATTCTGAGACAGGAGAATCACAGGTTTGAGGCCAGTCTCAGCAATTTAGCAAGGCACTCAGTAACTTAATAAGACCCTGTTTCAAAACAAAACAAATAAACAAACAAAAAACAAAAGGGCTTGGGATGTAGTTTGGAGGTAGAATGGCCCGGGGTTCAACCACTAGCATTCGCCGCCAATAATAAGGTTAGACAAACAACAGGTATTCATGTAAAAAAGTTAGTAATGCATCATGTTTATTTCACCATATTAAGTAAAAAAGAGCACAGTGAGTTAGAGATACTCAATATTTTTATTTCCCGTCGCTTGTGTTATACTATATTTATTTTATTAGAATAAGAACTCATGTTCCTAGCCATCAAAAACAATCTTGAATTACTTTGATACCTTGGCTCACACGCACATGTACGTGTGTGTGTGTGTGTGTGTGTGTGTGTGTGTGTGCGTGCACCCACCAGGTGTCTCTATGAGGTCTGCTGCACTAACAAGTCCCCTGTCACACTCCCCTTTGATTTTCCCCACCTGGTGCTTGCAATAGCCACATGTCTGACTGGCCATTTGAGTTATCTGAGAAGCTGTCAAAAGGCTGAGAAGATTTGGGAAGATTTCAAAAACCTGGCTGAGCCTGCCTTCTCAAGAGTAATACTTTATGACACTTTTATTCTCTATCCCAAACCTCAGATGTTTGATTTTTTTTTTCACTGTAAAATGGGGACAGCAAGAAGCCGAGGAGGAGTGAGAAGAATTTGAAAATATAAAAGTCACAGAATGCTTCAGCTTTCACTGAATTGTAGACATTGATATTTTCAAATTATAGGGTGATAGATGGGGTCTGATTTCACTATAAACAATATAAAAGAGAAATCCTAATTAATGACACATGGTTTCTAGGAGTCTCTTTATATGAATATTAGCTTTAATGATTCATAGTTGTTTTTATTTATATTATTTTAAAAGATAATGAAGTTATATGGTTTAAAAGTCAAGAAGTATAAAATATAGAGAGGAAAAGTCCTCCAGTCCTGTCTCAGGTTCCCACGTGAGTACTCTATTCTCTGTGGCTAAACATCTTCATGCATGACTATGTATCCTCCTTAGCATTGCCAGGTTTAGCAAATAAGTACACAGGAATCCTGATTACATTTAAGTTTCAGGAGAATTGATGAAGGAAACAGTTCAAATAATGCTATCTCCATATGCGAAGGTGTCACCACCAATCCCACTAACATGTCTGGGGGGAGGGGGAGGAGGAACGTGTTTGCACCTTCTTCTAGTCTCCCCAGCACTTCTCTTACAAGGATGGTAGCTCATTTATGTACTGTTCTGAAAATGCTTGTTTTTTAACTAACAACATTTTTGAAGATCATTCTATATCATAATAAAATGATAATTCCTTTGTTTACCATAATTTACTTAACCAGACCATCTTGATGTGTTTGCAGGTTTAGTTCCCAAGGTTTGCTCTTACAATCTATGCTGCAATGAATAATGTTATATACACACCATAAGTAGCTGATTATATATGTATTGGGGATCAAAATCAGGGGTGTTCTTACCACTGAGCTATACCCAGAGCCCTATTTTATTCTTTAATTTGAAACAGGGTCTGTTTAAATCATTGCGTGCTCCTGATTTTGAACCTGTGATCCTCCTGTCTCAGCCTCCCAAGCGCTGGGATTACAGTTGTGCATCACCATGCCCAGCTAGGTAGTATATTTTTAATAAATTCCGAGAAGTGGCATTTACTGTGCCAAAGGGGACATGCATATATAATTTTGGTAGATACTGCAAATTGTTCTGAATAATGGTTATAACAATTGACAATCCAACCAGCAATGTATGATAGTACTTATTTCTACCACAGCCTCACCAACACCGTATGTTACCAAGCCTCTGAACTTTGTCTCCAGTCTGAAAGGTGAAAAATGGTAACTTGAGGTAGTTTATTTTTATTTCTTTTTCAATGAGTAAGGTCGAGAATTGCTTTACTATGTTTATAAGCCATTCGTTTTTTCTTGCTTCTTATCATATCCATTGCCCATGGTCTCACTGTGGTTAAATTTCTTTTAGCTCTTTGTCTATTAAGGATGTGGGCCCTCTAACTCGGATGCAAGTGGCAAAGGTTTTCCTGGTTTCTCGTCTGTTAGCTTATGGCTTTTGCAATTTGAACCACAGTGAGAAAATCCTTCCCCGCTCAGAAACTATAGCGATTCACTCTGTTGGGACTTTTGCACTTGGGTACTTTTAATTATTTTTATGTTTAAATCTTGATACATTTGAGTGTATCTTGTTTGCTATGGTCTGTGGCTACAACCTTAACTTTTTTAGGATGTCTTTCCTGCTCTTCCTAATGATTTGAAAGCCTGTTATTATTATTTTTTCTTGTGCTGGTTTAAGATTCTGCCTCTATCGTCTATTAAACTTCCTTATACATGCGGGTCTATTATAAATCTCTAACATGCACCTTTCGTATTTACCTGCCTGCCACGAGACAACATTGTACCAAATGAGTCATGAAGGTTGCAGGGCCCTTTACTCGGCGCCATGAAAGGGCCCGGTGAACTAGCAGAGGCCTGCTCTAGAGTACCGGGCCTCTTCCACGTGGCAGCGATTCAGCAATTCAGCGATTCAGCATATCAATAGCAAAGATGGCGCTGGCAGACCCGCCCCACCTAGCCTCAAGAGGGCTATAATAGGTTATAGGGGGCGCATGACCCGACCCGT
>PVJS01011862.1:0-44918 GCA_004027185.1 Glis glis
TCCTATTTTTTATGCTTTATTTTGAAACCGGGTCTCACGAGGTTGCGGAGGGCCTCACTAAGGAGAGAGAGAGACACACACAGAGAGAGACAGAGACAGAGACAGAGCGAGAGCTGAGGCTGGCCGCGAACCCGGATCCTCCGGTCTCAGCCTCCCAAAGTACTGGGATTACAAGCGTGCGCCACCACGCCCGGCTTAAAATTTTTGTTTTGAAACAGGATCTTGCTAGGTTGCTAAGAGTCTTGCTAAATTGCTGAGACTGGCCTCAAACCTGTGATCCTCCTGTCTCAGCTTCCCAAGTACTGGAATTACGGGTGTGCGCCACATCGGTGAATCTTTACTTTCTTGCATGTCTCAAGTTTGGTAGAATTCTAAGAATTCTTCCTGTTTTATGAAAGGGATTATCTTGATGCAAGGATCTGCTTTGTCAGTTCCTTGGAAGGAGGATCTGCCCTTCCAGGTGCTATTTGGATTGCTTCTTTTCCTAGAGAGCTAGTTCTCCTGTCTCAAAATACCCCTTCCATTCTGGTTTTGAACAAGGGTAAGGCTTCTCATCTTTATCCTAAAAAAAAAAAAAATTTTCACATAGGATGTCGAACTATTACAGTCATTAAACTTGACATTGCAGACTATTTAACATCCAGAGAAAACATTTACAATTTAACATCCAGAGAAAACGTTTACAATATATTACTAAATGAAAAAAAGTTTTAAAACATCCTGTAGAGGATGATCCCAATTTTGTTTTTTAAAAAATGCTTTTAAAGACTTGGAAATATATGACAGATGTTAACCGTGATTTCTTCTGGGCTGTGGGTTTGTGCCTGGTTTTTATTTTCCGTGTCTGTATTTCCTGTTTTCTACAGTGGGGTTCGTGCTCATGTGAGGATGGGGACACGGGATGTGCTGGATAGGCTGCAGCCTCAGTGAGAGAGAAGCGTCACAGTGCAGTCCAGTTTGGGTGGCCGAGTGTGTGACTGGCATGCGTGGGACAGTCAGTGTGGTGCGATTGGGCTCAAATCTACTTGGCCATCATTATCTGGAGAGACTTAGTCTTCAAGTAAAGATTTGGAGGACCAGCCTTGCTGCAGCCCGGAGGTGACTTTGTGTGAGTTAGGAAAAGATGCCCCTTCTTCAAGAGAAATCACTGCCATCTATTGGAAAAGTATGGTAATAGTTATATAGAGTTTGCAAAGACAATGGGGCAAACCCTGGTGTTGTGCAGTGCACAACTGTAGGCACGGTCCTCTGGAAGACCTAGCTCTGTCCTCTGACCTAGGTGCTGGTATGCACTTGGAAATTTATATTTTTGTATTATTTTCAGCCACATATTATTGTAGAAAACTCCAAATAACGTAAAAGTGGAGAGAGTAGTGTAACAAGTCTTCATATTGTCATCTCCAGCATCAATAACGATTGACATTTAGTGCCGTTATTTTTCATCCATCATCCATGATACTTTTTTCTGGAATATTTTAAAGCAAATTTCAGACTTTGTATCCTTTTACCCATCTATTTGAGTATATATCTCACTTTATAAGGAACTTTAAAAAATACCATTATTCAGCCGAGTGTGGTGTTGTGCATGCTGTAATCCCAGTACTTGGGAGGCTGAGACAGGAGGATGGCAGGTTCAAAGCCAGCCTCAGCAACTTAGCAAACCTCCCAACTTAGTGAGACCCTGTTTCTAAATTAAAAAAAATAGTAAGACTGGGCATGTAGCTTGGAGGTAGATTGCCCCTGGGTTCTAGCACCCCCCCACAAAAACCCACAACCTTTCACACCCAGAAGTGTGTGCTTCCTTAAAGTTCCAGATGATCCTGATAATCAGCCTTTTGTGTGTGTGTGTGTGTGTGTGTGTGTGTGTGTGTGTGTGGTGCTGGGGATTGAACCTAGGGGCAAGCTACACCAGCCCAATTTTATTTTTTATTTTGAAATAGGGTCTTGCTAAGTCCTGAGGCTAGCTTTGAACCTGTGATCCTCTTGTCTCAGCCTTTCAAGTACTGGGATTACAAGCATGTGCACCACCCCTGACTATCAGCCAGGTTTTAAAGAGCTGTGCAGAAGAGAAGGCAGCAAAAACAAAAGGGAGGCGAGCATGTATGACCTCCAGGCGGGCACCGAGTTGTGTCAGTAGGTAGAGGTTTCGCTGTGTGGAGGTGGGGAGGCATCCAAGCTCTCTGAGCAGGAGATGGCATAATGGGCTCTGTCTTTCATGGTGGCAGGTGCCTCCCTCCCAGGCTGGAGAAGATCCATGCACCTGCCCCACACGTTGGAACTCCAGCTTCCTCCCCTGACTATGAGTAGATCCCAGGGCATTGGACACCCTCCAGCCTCCCTAAACTGCCCTCCTTCCCATCCCTCCTTTTGTCTCTGCCATTTGGGACGACAGGACAGGACTAAAGGGACACATTAGCATTCTGACCCTGCAGACCCAAATCAAACTCAACGTGCCTCTGGTTCTAACTAACTCCACACAAGTCTCAAGACTCACCAGTCTCTAGATCTAGATCAGCCAGTCTCAGAAAGCTAAGGGTCGTATGTTTTCTTTCATACGGAAGCTAGAGAGGTGATAGGAAACAAAAGGGACTTTCGATAAATGAGGAGAGTGACCAGTAGAATGGTGGAAGAGGATATAGGGAAGGAGGTGGGGAGGGGAAAGGGAAGAACTGATGAAAGAAACAGTTCAACTTCTGCTGTGCCCAGGTATGAAGGCGTCACTACCAGCCTCACGGTTATGTGTGCGGAGGGTGGGGAGCAGGTGGGACCTGAAGGGAATCACACCGAGACCTGTGCGCATGTCTGTCTGTATGACTTTGAACCTCACTAAGATGTATAATTACAAAGCACCAATAAAATCATATGTAAAAAAAAAAGTGGGTGGCCGTCACGGACAAATGGAAAGCTTAGATGAAGACAGACACCGCAGGCAGAAATGTTGTCCAAGGTGTGGGCAGAACCTGCCCGAAGGCCGTGTTGCCGGGGTTCTCTTTGTAACCTCGGGGACACTTTCTTCCAGGGACTTTGATCCTTATTGCTAGGAGTAAGAACACACTATAGGACCGTAACAATAGCTTTGTTTCATATTGCTTTATCAAATGATAATAATTAACATTTTAGTGGTGTATTTCATTGCAACAAGAATAGTTATGATGTCAGTTTCAAGCATTTCATAAAGAACTGGCATAATGGAGGCCACGATGAAGCTGCGCATGGTTATTTTTTTCCCTGTCCATAACATAGAGAATGAATGTCACATAACATAGAGAGTTCACAAATAATGACCCTCAGGGAGGTGAAATTCTGACAGAGATATAAAAACGCATGGGACTACCCGCACAGACACAATGGGATAATTCATTCTATGAAATTCCCATCTGAAAATAGTATCAAGCTGGGCATGGTGGTGCACGCCTGTAATCCCAGTACTTGGGAAGCTGAGACAGGAGGATCCAAGATTTGAGGCCAACCTCAGCAACTTAGCGAGATCCTAAGCAACTTAGCAAGACCCTGTTTCCAAATAAAATATAAAATAAGACTGGGTGTGTGGCTCAGAGGTAGAATGCCCCTGGGTTCAATCCCCAGCACTGAAAAAGAAAAGAGTGTCAAGTATCCCATGCTTGAAAATCCACCCTGTCCAATTCCTGGGACTGGTCTGTAACTTAGTCAAAGCTCCTTCTCTGTGGTTCCCAAAGTGAGGCAGCTGGGCTTCACTTGGAAACTTGCTACAAATGGAGATTGCCCGCCTGACTTCGGACTTACCGAGTCAGTGGTCTGTTCACCTTTTCTGTTTGGTTTTGGTTGTGGTGCTGGAGATGGAACCCAGGGCCTGGTACATGTGGGCAGGTGCTCTACCACTGAGCTGCACCCCCAGCCAGCGATCTGTTTGAGCCCCCAGGTGAGTGTGATGCAGGCTAAAGTTTGAGAGTGGTTCTGTACTGTGGCAGTCTTGAATCTGATAACTACAGTTTAAAGCCACTAGTTTGATCTACTGGATGCAAATAAAGTCATTTGTCCTCTTGACTCTTCGGTAGATGCTGCTGTCTGTGGCCAAAAGCCAGCCTGTCTACAGCCGGCCTGTCCACAGCGGGGCTGGATTCTGCACTCGCTGGTGTTCAGAGCGGCCTCCACGGCCTCCATGTGTTCTTCACATTGACTGCTTCCTCCTCTCTCCCAGGACGCTGGCACTCCCCACCTGCCCAGACTCTCCTCTGCTTTTCTCTCTCTGCAGCTTGTACTGTGGTTGCAGATTAAGACTTTAACAGGATTGAAAACCACCCCCTAAATAAACAGTAGGGTCAGATAACAAAAATCTTATCTATTCTGCTAATAGGTTCTGAGAAGATTATATATTTGAAGGTCATTCAGTTCAAACACCTAGTAAACCCTTAGCAGCATCACTCTGGCTTTCGCCACCTTCTTTCCACCTCTTTTAAACTCCCCATCTCCAGAGGAGGCCCCTGGGAGTACAGCCAGGCAGTGCTGGCATCCCCAAATGGGACCTGGTCCAGCCAAGTAGCTAGGCTGCAGCCAATCAGGGCCATCCTGTCTCCTGGCCACCTCTGCAGGGTTGTGGGTGTCAGGCCTAAGGCCATTTGGGAAGGTGGATATTGGAGACTAGAGGGCCAAGGGAGAGGAAGGCAGAGCCGGGCTCATTCAGGCAGGGACAGGGTTGAAAACTGGTCTGAAAACTCACAGCTCTGCTTTACCTGCGTGATTCTGGTCAGCTTCCTCTGAGTAATGTGCCTGGAATACATAATAGCAAATCCATTCTTTTCTACTACCTTCCTGCCCAGGCTCTTCTCTTCTGTTGATGCAGGTAAATTTTACAAGGGAAGGAGACAGGGAAAAAGAGATAAGTATGGCAGGAGGTAGTTACAAAGAATGCCTGCCAGACTTTGAGCAGCTATATCAGTAATGTGTCCTAAATCCACAGCGATGCAAACTGGGATCTGAGAAGCCCTGGGGTCTGTCAGTTCTATTCTTTAAAAAATTTGAGCCAGGCATGGTGGTGCACGCCTGTAATCCCAGTACTTAGGAGGCCGAGACAGGAGGATCATAGGTTCAAAGCCAGCCTTAGCATCTTAGTGAGGCTTTCAGCAACTTAGTAAGACCCTGTTTCCAAATAAAAATAAAATATGGCTAGGGGTGTACCTCAGAGGTAGAATGCCTCTGGGATGAATTCCCAGGACCATACACAAAAAAGTTTGTATTTTCATTTAGAGGGAACCCAAAATATATTATGACAAGGATATTCTGGATCACGTCTACAAACATCTTTGAACTGCATGGTGATTATATTTATCATCATGTTGACATCTAGTGCTAGAGAATATTTTCCTCATTAAAAGTTAAAGAAAAATTATTCTGGTATTTAATGTTCTCTACATTAGAACTTCTTCATTTTATCAAACCCTAGGCTCTTGCTGTAAATTTGTGTTCAATTTCAAACCCAGACATCAGGAGAGAAAGAATCAACTAATATTTAACTTGGAATAAAAATTAGCAGGAGCAGCAACATTCTCAGAATGCTCCTTTGAAAGTTAATTCCAAAAATGTTAGGTAAAGTGACACCGCTGTATTTTCTTTTTGTGTTTTTACATGACTATGTCTGAAAATGTTGTGGGACTGTCACTGTTCACAAGTGAAAACATGGGCATCATATGATTTGATTCATAATAATGGGTGATAAGCCTTTTAAGTAGATATCTCTCTCTGAAGTATTTATTAAGAGAAATAGATTTACAACTGTTAGTAAAAATAACCTTTAAACTTCACTCTTTCTTCTGAGTGGGTTTAGTTTACATGCTTAAGTAGCATTTTCATCATATTAACTGTGTCATTCAATTTTAATTTTTTGTTTGCATATGTACATGAAGAATTGTTTTTTGCATGGTATATTAGTTTTGTTTCCAATACTATGAAACTTTATTTTGGAATGAATAATTATGATATTGAGAGAATAACGGGAGCAATAATATATGAAAGCATACTGATTGGTTCTTGGGAATGATGGTTTACATGGGCTACATTTTTTTTTCTTCAGTACTGGGAATTGAGCCCAGGGTGCCTTTACCACTGAGCTACATTGCCAGCCTTTTAAAATTTTAAGACAGGTTATCTCTAGGTTGACTGGCTGGCCTCAAACTTGCAATCTTCCTGCTTCAGCCTTCCAAGTTGCTGGAATTACAGGTGTGCACCACCATGTCAGACAATGGGTTGCATTTTCAAATGGAGTCCTGGCAAGCAAAAATGATAATGAAGGCCGGGCGTGGTGGCGCACGCTTGTAATCCCAGTACTTTGGGAGGCGGAGACCGGAGGATCCGGGTTCTCGACCAGCCTCAGCTCTCTCTCTCTCTATGTCTCGCTCTCTCTCTCTCCTTAGTGAGGCCCTCTGCAACTTCGTGAGACCTGGTTTCAAAATAAAGTATAAAAAATAGGGCCGGGGGCAGGGGGCGTAGCGCGGAGGTAGAACACCCCTGCGTTCAATCCCCGGTACCGCAAAAAAAAAAAAAAAGATAATGAAACCAAGTGGGCATTTGGGTCACACATCTTACACACCTGCAACTGGCGATGTGAAAACACACATGATGGTAGAGTCCCATCTTTGGAGGGGCTAGGAGTCACTGAGAGGGGAACAGCGCTTGCAGGGGCTATGTTTTTGCGTTCACAGGTGTGCACTTGTACTACGTTGGGGGAGAGGTGTATGCCGAGTGCGTGAGCGATAGCAGTATCTTTGTGCAGAGCCGGAACTGCAACTATCAGCACGGCTTCCACCCAGCCACTGTCTGCAAGATCCCCAGCGGGTGCAGCCTCAAGGTCTTCAACAACCAGCTCTTCGCTCAGCTGCTGGCCCAGTCAGTTCACCATGGCTTCGAAGTGGTTTATGAATTAACGAAGATGTGCACCATCCGGATGAGTTTTGTTAAGGTAAGTAGACCTTGCTTTGAGATTACAAAAAAAAAGTGAAAAAAAAAACAAAATTCACAAGCACGCCAATGTGGCAGTTGTGCAGTCAGTTCTGTAGATAACAATTGTGCATGCGTGTGCGTGTGTGTGTGTTTGGTATTGGGGGATTGAACCCAGGGGCATTTTGTATTTGAGCTATACCCCTAGCCTTTTTTATTTTTTATTTTATTAAAAAGGGGCTTGCCAAATTGCTGAGGGTCCTATGAAGTCGCTGAGACTGACCTCAAACCTGTAATCCTCCTGTCTCAGCCCCCCCCCCCAAATACTGGGATTACAGGTGTATACCAACACACCTGGCAACAATCCTTTTTTGTAATCCTGTTAATAGTTTTTAGGAAGAGCTCTGCTATGAGTAGGGGCTGTCTTGTTTAGCAATTTTGTGAAAATTCTTAAGCATATTACTTTTGGAAGAAAAATAAGTTAAAGTAACTGATTGTTTTTAATGCAGAAGATAAAGTGACAATAATAATTTTATAGGACTAAATGCTACAGAGAATTTCTCATCCCTTAAAATCCCAAGCACTATTGTCACCCAATAAATGTTGGTGAATTTACCTGAATTAAATAAGACATTTTTTCCCTGCACTCTTAGCAAGCATACAGGCAAACAGAGGAGATAAATTTATAGATAAGCTACACATGAGAACTGGCTCAAATATAAGACAGTATAAATTAAGTGCTGTTGTAAAGGTATAAACAAATTGGGATAGAAACATTGAGGTGGGGGTGATTAATTTGGAGAAAGTAGAATATGTCAGGCTATGTATATTTGTCAAATTCTTCAAGTTAAATCTTATGAAGATTGCTATGAAGGCTGGGGAATCCAGGACATTACTTAGTAGGAAGGAAAAACAACTGGATTTGCCTCAATTTCATCATTTGCTATTTTACCTGTGGCAAAGTGTTTGCAAATCATTCTTATATTTCATAATCTGAGCTTTTTATCAAATTATGTGGGTACATATGACACAGCTCACAATGTCACATACCCATAAAGGAAAGCAGTATGGGTTACTTTTTTGCAAAGTATTATTATTATTATTATTATTATTATTTGCAGTGCTAGGAATAGAACTCAGGACCTTATGCATGCTGGCAAGTGGTCTACCACTGAGCTATACCCCCAGCCCTCAAAGTAATTTTTATTGGCCCTTTAAATTACCAGGACAAATAATTGTTCTACTTTTCTATATGCAAATTATGTTTTTATAATTTTTTGTCATACTGGGGATTGAATCCAGGGGCATTCAACCTCTGAGCTATACCTCTGGCCATTTTTCTTTTTATTTATTTTGTTTTGTTTTGAAACAGAGTCTTGGTAGGTTGCTGACAGTCTTGCTAAGTTGCTGAGGCTGGTCTCAAACCTGTAATCCTTCTGTCTCAGACTCCCAAATACTGGTATTACAGGTGTGTGCCACCATACCCAGCTTATTTTTATAATTTTTTTTTGCGGTACCAGGGATTGAACCCAGGGGTGTTCTACCTCCGCGCTACACCCCCCGCCCTATTTTTTATACTTTATTTTGAAACCGGGTCTCACGAAGTTGCGGAGGGCCTCACTAAGTAGAGAGAGAGAGAGAGAGCTGAGGCTGGCCGTGAACCCAGATCCTCCGGTCTCTGCCTCCCAAAGTACTTATTTTTATAATTTTAACAATTATTTTAAAAATGGAAATCAAGAAGGAGCTGGGCATGGTGGTGCATGCCTGTAATCTCAGTACTTGGGAGGCTGACACAGAACCACAGGTTTAAGTCTAGTGCAGTAACTTAGTGAGACCCTGTTTCAAAGTGAAAAATAAAATAGGGCTGAGGTTGTAGCTCATAGGTAGAATGCCCCTGGGTTCAATCCCCAGTAACACACACATACACGCACGCACGCACGCATGCACGCACGCACACAGACACACTTGCACGTGTGCACACAGAATTAAGAATACATAGTTTCTAATCTAAAATAAATGGCTTTTTGAAACTATTTCTTTCATGATGACAAAACTGCTTTATTCAAATTCACTGTTTTAACATCATTTTTTTCATTGTGAAGAGATGAACAAATACTTGCAAATCTTTTCAAATGCTCCCTTGCTTTAGAGACAGCAGAGGGCATTAAATTGCCACTTATAAGCAATCCTTTGAACCCTCTGGTTATTCTATCCAAGTCTGTGTTTTTAAAATGAGGCAGCATTCCACAGGTAATTACTTCACTGTAATGTAGCTTCCCTAGAAATATGATTTCCCTAAGATCAACTAGATGTATTTCCCAAATATGGAACATTTAAATTTATAATGCTACGCAATTCACAGAAAACAAACAGCTGTTTGCAGCTTTCAGATCTAGCCTGGTCTATAGTAAGTAACCAGTGATCTGCTCTTTCAGATCACTGGTCTATGGCAAGTAACTGCTTTGTACAGAACACGGAACACTGCCTTTGGTATGAAGAGGGTGAAGGACCCTGAGAGTTTCTGCCCTTGTGGAACAGGAAATGACTTGCAGCATTTACCATGTGATAGGGTCAGAACCGCAGACCATCCTAGGTTGGTCTCAGCTTGAACCCAGAGGGCGTGCACCCATCTGGACTCCTCTCAGGTATCTGGTTGGTGCAAGTGTCCTGTACTCACTGGGAGGTGCTGCAGAGCTCTCTCCTTCCCAGGTGTCAGGAACTGCTTCATGTGTGGGCTCTGCCTCTTGTCTCTGGAGGCTGGCCTTAAAGTGACTCACTTATTTTGGGCTCCTTTCTTGCTTTTCAGGGCTGGGGAGCCGAGTATCATCGCCAGGATGTCACGAGCACCCCCTGCTGGATTGAGATTCATCTGCACGGACCACTGCAGTGGTTGGACAAAGTTCTGACTCAGATGGGCTCCCCACATAACCCCATTTCTTCAGTGTCTTAACAGTCCTGTCTTGGCCTTCATTTCTATAGAATAGATGCAATTGCAGGCAGTGGCTTAGATCATTTCAGAGTTGCAACTAACTGAAATTTCTACATACATGTGTAAATACATATAATGTATACTATTCATATTTTTTATCACTGTTTGTTTTGTGCTGTCTAGTTAACCTGGGGCCAGTACAGTGTGATTGGAAAAGCAGGTTTTTCAGTCCTATGCTACAATAAGAAGCCACTTCTTTTGTGGGAAGAAACAATGAAAGGCAACGGTGTCAGAGTGTGTGAAGGCTGTCGGCGGAGCTGAAGGCAGCTGTACTCAGCATGTCATGACCGAGCATGTTGTGTGGCCTAACAGAAACACTGCAGCTGTTTAGATAGCAAAAATCAGGTATCAGCAGCGCTAGAGTAAGTACACTTTCAGATAAAACAAAGCAATCAAACCCCTGCAGTTTAAGTGATCTTACTTTTAGTGCTATTGGCAAGGAGGTAAAATTCAAGTTTGTACAATGAATTATGTGACATAAGCCACAGACACTTTATTTCTGAAGCTGAAATATGTATAACTGGACTGCTGTGCTGGTATTAATGGTACATTTTCAACGAATTTAAACTGTGATTGGAAAAGAAAGAAACTGTGAAGCTAAGAGTCACGTTGCCTCAACCTACCACTGTAAAAAACAAGTCTAATAAGGGAAAGATATGAAAATCGCATGAAATGAGCTATAATCCCAAATTATAAGGTAAGTCCATAATTTAGTTCAAGAACCACCCAGGGAGGCACCTGCTTTCCATGCTGGGAATCAGGCTCCGGTCTTCTTGGCTATTCTTGTCAGGCAGTCTGCAGACTTCTGAGCCTGCGCAGTGTGCTACAACATCATGTGCTAAGGCTGCTCAGAGAAGCAGTCAAATAAAGGGCTGGCCAAAGCGTTGTGTGTTTACTTTTATACCTTCTTACATTCCCATGGTAAAGCCTCTAGGGCAAGGAACCCCCTTTGCCGCATTTCCTGCCTGTCGGCAAATATTAACTCTTTGCAGATTATTAAAGCAACAGTAAAGCCTTTGAGAAAATCTAGACACATTGTTGGATGAAGTTTATGAATTACCTTTGTGTCCTTATTGGCCAAATTATGGACTAAATCTGGTAACCTCTTAAAAAGCTAAAGTCTCCTACCTGGAAGTAACTTCTCAAGTAAAGTGATGATAATTTCACACTACTGTATCATTTAGGGGGAACAGTGGTACTGAATATCAGGGCATCTTTTTAAACACACATATTAAAAACTTGTTCTTTTTTCCTTGGGATGATAAAGGGAAATCCCTGAAATTTCTAGGTACTTGCCACCCAATAAACACCACATTAAGACAGAAGTTAAGCTTGTAATAGACAGTACTTCAGTAATCCAGGAGGTGTCTTCATTTATGCATTCTCTCTAGCATTAGTGCACAAGTAGTTCTCATTAAATTGTATCCAAAGTAGAAATGATCATGTGAAAAAGATATATGAGCGAGCTGCTACTGACACCTCTTGTAATGATTAGTGTTATTTAGTAGAAACTTTCATATATATATATATATATATATGTGTGTGTGTGTGTATAGTAGAAAATAATGATTACATTTTACATTAAAACTAGGTGGCCCACTTAGAATTTAGAAAAACCCATGGGTTTTTTTTTTTGGTTCGTTAACTATGTATTGTACACCTGTATGTGCCAGGTACAATGTCAGGTACTGTGGAATCAAATGTAAAATAGAGAGTCCCACCCTTGTGGAGCAGTCTCATAGTGAATCCGTTTGCATAGATATCTCCACATTTCAGAACTTTTAAAACAAAACATGTGAACTTGCCTTTGCTTGAAAAAATATAACTGATTTTTAAATTTCTCTATTTTGAAATTTTATTTCCCTTCTCTTCTGAGCAATCAGGCAATGGATTCTATTTTTTTCCCGGATCTCCAAATTGTTTTTTTTCCCCTTATATTTGCCTCCCATTTTCTAATAATTCTCCCATCTTCTCTTTTTTTGGGAGTCATTAATATGGTGAGTCCCATAAGAATTTCATTCCATGGGAGAATTTCAAATACACACAGCTTTTTCTCCGGAGATCAAACACAGTTTTCTTGATTTTTCCACAAGCTGTCAAACTCATCCTTTGGTAATCATACACCTTTATAGAATTAATCAGATGCAGTAGCTTGTAAATGGCATTTAAAAGAACAAAACACTTAGATTTTCATGCAGCTTTAAGAAACCAGGACAAAATATTGCAATGCACTTGAATTACTTTTGTGGAAAGTAAATTATGAAATAGGTACATATCATCACCAGTCATTGTCACCAAGAACTTTTACTAGGATACCTATAAAATTCAGAAAATTTAGAATTCATGAGCAGTAAACCCTCTGGTCATTGTAGCAGAGTCATATTTTAATCAATG
This sequence comes from Glis glis, assembly GCA_004027185.1. Taxonomy (NCBI): domain Eukaryota; kingdom Metazoa; phylum Chordata; class Mammalia; order Rodentia; family Gliridae; genus Glis; species Glis glis. Next base: position 12,293 of record PVJS01011862.1, read on the forward strand.
TTTTCTTTTGCTATTATTGCAAAAATTATTATTGCAAAAATTAAAATGCAGTATTTGATTTGACTTCCAAATATGGTCATTTAGCATTCATTCTGAGGTAAACAAGCCAAAAAATTGATAGCATTCTTTTACAGAATAACTAGCAAAGTGGAAAGACTATGAGGCCTTTAAGTACATCAGCACTGAAAACATGTTTCAGGCTGCTCCGGACAGGATCATGCCACAGAGAACAGTAATATTTTGACCCATTCACAAGACCCCAGAATCTGTATCATGTTGTTCAAGCCAGTATTTTTTTTGGGAGGGGGGTCTGGTAAAAAAAAATGAGATATGCAAAGTTTGATTTAGTTAGATGATAAATTAATAGCTGCCAGTGCTTTGGAACCCAAAATATATCGCTTTTTAACACACATACTTTGTTATGTTTTGTTTTACACTCAATATAAATCAGGAAAAGTTGGTCAACTACCTAGCTTTTAGAATCCCCTTTTTATTGTCTTCCAAGTAGATGGATGCCCCATAACAGCAACAAAACAATTGTAACAAAAGCATTTTATTAATATTACTTGCTAGACTTTAAGTTCCTGCTTAACTGAATGTCTCAAATATTGGGTACATATATTCAATAAATAAAATATAACATGCATTCCAAACTGTCTTTCCTGTTATGATTTAACAGCTGCCTGTATGACAAGGTTAGGTGATCCTGGCATATGTTAAAGATAAGTTCAAATGAATGTAAAATACACCAACAAAAAATAAACTCTCTCTACTTGAGTGAAGTAATGCTTTTGATTATAACCTTGGCTTCAATTATCAAATGCACACTTACACTGTCATCTTATTGTTGATAATAAAGCATACTGTACCTATATGTTTCTTGGCTTACTTTTCCTGCAAATCTCATAAAAGGATTCAATGCATATGGACCTATAGCTCCTTAAGGCCATTAATCTTAAACTTTCCCATTTTGTAAATGGGATGTTTATAAAATTTGCCATGCTGTAGAGAAGTTAGGCGATGATTCTGCATTGAACACCTTGGAATTACTGGCATTAGTTGTAGAATCTTGGTGATACTTTGCAGGGATGATCCACTAATGTTCAACTTATGATAGGGTCGCATTCCAATAGACCCCTTGTAAGTTGAAATTGCTCTAAATGAAAAATGCACTTAATACACCTAATCTACCAAACATCTTAGTTTAGCAGCACAGCACACTGTAGAGTATTGGCTGTTTCCCCTCTGATTATGTTCATGGCAGACTGGGAGCTGACTTGGGGCTGTGGCTCACAGCCCCTGCACAACACTGGAGAGGCTCATGCTCCTGTTGCTAGCTAGGGAAAAGCACAAAGTCCCAAATTTGAAGTACAATTTCTACATAATGCAAAATTTTTTGCACCATTCTAAAGTTGAAGAGTAGTAAAAATAATCATTCAAACCATCATAAGATGGGGATCATCTGTACAGATTTTTTTTTTTTCTGGGTAGTAGCAAATATTAAGTAAAATGTCTGTAAGTAGGAAGGAATGATCAATTTTATTGGAAACATTTGTACATTGCTATACATTGCCCATTAATAATATGCTAAACGAAGACTATTGAGGAAAAACTAAGATGAAGTCCAGGAGGAATATAAACATATATAAACTATAAATTCTTAATTTGCTGCATTTAAATTTCTTAGTCTTCAAATACAGGAGGAAAAATCTGTAAATATTTCTGAAAACTCAACCTATTTGTTAACTTGATCAGGGGTTTTCAAGGTTTTTTTTAAAGCAATGGAACCCTTTATTCAAAAGAAGTATTTTGTGAAACTCCAAAATATAAATGGTTGAAAGACAAGCTATTCAAGTTCACAGGGGTGGGGATCATGCAACATCGGGTTTAAACCAAGTTTCTGGAGGACTGGGGATGTGGCTCAGTGGCAGAGCATTTGCCCATCAGGTGCAAGGTTCTGGGTTCAATCCCAGTGATACTACTACTACTACTGATGATGCTAGTAACACTAAGTTTCTGGAGAGCAGTGGTGTCTTGTTTGTCCTCTCATCTCCCATGGTTCCTGACCCTGTTCTTGAATCTATTTGGCTTTGGTATTTCAAACACCAACCTGTACACATTTAAAAATATATCATGCTCACAAAACATCAGCCCATCTTAGGGAAAGTGTATTTTCATCATCCTGGAAATGTCCACATACTCATTCATCAGATGGTTTCTATGCATTAGCAGGCACTGCAGATGCACTGACAGTAAAGTTTCTGCCTTTAAGGAGCTTACCAGTTTTGTAAAGAAAAACAAGTAAAAGAGTAAAAGTCAGTTTGCTACCATCTGTGATAGGCTGCTGGGGGTCCAAGCAGTGACATCTTCATCCAGTCTGGGTGGGTCCCAGGGAAGGCTCCTGGGCTGATCCAACCTGCCTTCCTGCCATCAGTTCCCTTAGCAAATCATCCCAGACATTCCTAAGGCAGGTTAGGTGCCCAGTCTCTCTGCTCCCATAAAAGTTTATGCACATCAATGGTCAGTTATCGGTTCCTGCACTACACTGTTTATTTGTCCATCTCGGTACCAACTGGGAGGTCTTTAAGGGGAGGGATGGTATCTACTCATTTGTAGCATTTTCTAGCTTCATTTGTTTAGAAAGGCATTTGGAGATCATAGTGTAAAGGCAGATAAGGTATTCATTTCCACTTCTCTTCTTAAAAATAAAAAAGTATTTAGTTTCTCCCCTTCAAAATAATAATAATTACAAGCTTTCAATTGCATGTCAAGTGAGCATGCTGGTGGGCATCAGGGAAGCATGCCTATGATTCAGTCTGGAAATAGTTATTCAGTTGCACATCAGTAGCAAGATGGCTTTGGCAATCCAATAGTTAAAACTGGTTTTATTCAAGCACTTATTTTCAAATTGTAAATTTGAATAAAGACAAGAAGCATAAGGAATTCTGATGTTGCACCGCCAAATAAAAAAAAAGACCTGGATTTTGAAAATTTACCTCTTCATGATCACCGATTTCAAAATCTGCGATGCATCTGATAAAAATGTTAGGCATGGCCTCATAATCAGAAATAGAACAAATACTGGTGTTCAATGGAGCATATATAATGAAAACTATAGTCAGTTTGGATTTTCAGCCAAAAACTTCACACCTGCAATGTGTTATTTGGAGATGATTCTTTTAAGTACCAGGCCAACCTCAATTTATAAAGGGGGGAAAACCCCTTAAAATTATCAAAATAACCCACAGATTGTTAAAGCACAATTTCAAATATTCCAAACATCATATTGCAAAAGTTTATTTTGATAAGACAACAGTTTAATCTAAATTTTCTTGTACATTTAGTCTTCAAGGTACATATATCATCTTAAAATTCACTTGTTTACAAACAAAATTCACTTGTTTTCTTGACAAAAGTACATTAAGTTAAATATAGCACATCACTAAGAGAATGTGAAAAGTGAAAATTGTCTTAAATATTTAAAGTATAGATGATCCCCAACTTACAATGGTTCAACTTGTGATTTTTTTAAATTTATAATGGTATCAAAGACATAGCATTTGGTAAAAGCTTCAATATGCAGTATGACAGGTACATGTGGACTTGCGATGTGCAACATGATGGTCTTTTGTGATGCCGGGTATCAGCCGTGAGCCACACTGCATCCTCAGCCACATGGTTACGAGGGTAAACAACTCTACACTGTACTGTGTTGCTAAGCTATAATGCTTGGTAGATTAGGTTATTAAACGCATTTTAAACTTAAATGGAGTTATGGGGACATAATCCCACTGTAAGTCAAGGAAAGGAGCTTCTGTATATTAATATGATTATAATTCAATGTTAAAACATGTTGATGTATAATAAAATGCCTCACTTAAAATCATTTATTTTTCATACACCCTGAAAAGTGTTAAATTGATTAAAAATTCTAAAGGAACTATGTTAAAGATATTATGAAACGAGTTTGCAGACCAAAGTTGGCAAAGCTGGTATTTGTTTCTCCCAGTCTGGTATAAAAAAGAAGTACGAAGCTTAGTTTTGAAGAATGAGAGAGCTTCTTCAACTGTTGAAGGAGTAGAAAAGAACTAAAAGGAGTGGGAAGAACTTTGGTGAAACAATGACCCTGTGGAGTTTTGTCATGTAAATAATTCATGATGACTTGAAGTAAAGGAGAGAGGCAGAAATAGGCATATTTTAGAGCTAATGGTCTGGCATACTCTACCAGTTAATAGTTAAAAAGCAAGTGTTACCAAGCATGATGGAATCCTCTTTGGGGTCATGCTCCAAATTCCTTTGGAAATTCTGGAAAACATTTCTCTGTATGTGGGAGTTTAAGGCTCCAAATTGTTCCACTGCTTTTCAGCTTTACAGCTAAGAGTAGGTTGGAGTTTAGAAAGCTTTGGGTAAGGAGCAGAGGATACTATCTGTACATTAAATATTACCTTTTTTGTAGTATTGGGGGAAATGCCTCTATGATTGAAAGAATATGCAATCAACCTGCTTACATTCAGTTACAATTATTGTAGCATACATTTTAGTAGGTCAGTAGTTTATACTAGCTAAATTTCTTTTAGAAGGAAAATATTCTTGGAACCTGATGAGATCCAGCCCCTCTTCCTGCCACCTCTTGAAGACTTGTATTAATTGCTGCTGTTAACCCTCTTCTATGTTTTGAGAACACTGTTTAACCTGCATTTCTGTTTTTTATAAACAGAATAATGCAAACATTATTTGTGTCTGGATTCTTTGGCATGATATGCGGGAATCAGCTATATTGTTGGGTGGGTGTTTCCAACCCAAAGTTCTACTACTATGAAAGAAGGGGGAAAAGGCATGAGGAACTGTTAGCAAGCTACTAGCTGCTAGCCACCTCTTTCATTAGTAAAGCAGCTTCCCAACTTTTCCTTTTTTCTAAAACCCTTTACCATCTTCCTGCACCCTACATTAACAGATGATTTCTCTCTCAACTTTGCTGGAAAATAGAAGCTATGAATTCCTTTATGTTATTACTAAAAATATATCACATCTATTCTTATGTTTCCTTTCCTCTAGCATCAAATCAACTGCCACAGCATCACTCCTGTCATTCTGTTAGAAGATTCAAAGGGCCTGCCCAGATTCAAGGTGGAAAAGTAAAATCCAGATCTTAATGAGTCACAATGCATAAGAGCATGTGTGTGGGGAAGATAACGTGTGGCACCTTTGCGCCATCTGGCACACCTAGCTTGAAAGAATGGCAGTCATATACAGAACCTTGAGAAATATTAAGTCATTGTTCTAAGCCATCAAATTTTTGAGTGAGCCGGGCGAGGTGGCGCACACTTGTAATCCCAGTACTTGGGAGGCGGAGACCGGGGGATCCGGGTTTACGGCCAGCCTCAGCTACTTAGTGAGGCCCTCCGCAACTTCGTGAGACCCGGTTTCAAAATAAAGGATAAAAAATAGGGTCGGGGGTGTAGCCTGGAGGTAGAACGCCCCTGGGTTCAATCCCTGGTACCACAAAAAAAAAAAAATTTTTTTCTGAGTGATTTGTTATGCAGCGATAACTACAATGGCAAAGTGCATCAGTTACCTACTGTAACAATGCCGCATAACAAACCACCCTAATACTCTATGGCTTACAATCATAAGCATTTATTATTGCTTAACAATCTACAGATCAATGGGGTCATTCTGCGGATCTGGGCCAGGCTTGGCTAATCTTGGCTGGCATTAAATTTATCTGTAGTCAGCTGGCAGGCTGGCTAGGGGGATTGCTTGTCCAACAAAGCCTCACCCACTTATGTCTGGCTATTTGCAGGCTAACAGCTGGTACAACAGAGGTGACTGGGCCACATGTCTCTCATCTTGCAGGCTAGGCTGTTACCATGGTAGCTGGGTAGGAGTATACAAAAGCAAGTGGAAGTCTAAGTGCTGGCACACTATTTCCTCCACATTATCTTGGCCAAAAAAAGTCACAGGTCAGTCCTATAGATTTAAGGGGTAGGTAAATAAACTCAGTCTCTTGGTGGCTGGAGCTGAAAAGTCACATAGCCAAGGTCAGGAGTACAAAGAAGGGTGAAAATGGGACAAACTGCAATAAATCTACCCCAAATAAGTAGAAACCTTATTGCTTTGATAATTTTAAAGGGAAAAAATTTCCAATGTGGCAGGCAATAATTAAATTGTATTGAAAACTGTCCTATTCCTATCCCAAATCATGAACGGGCAGCTATTTTATTCTAAAAAATATCCTGGGGTAGAGATCTGCACCTCTCAATTATGTACTCCAGGGTTTAACAACTACTAATCATCTCCAAGCTCTGTAACTACATGAGTTCAATCCCTTTTCATTCAGCTCTCACTGGCCCGTTACTTTCTAAAGGAGCCTAAGCTGGAAGGGGGAGGGTGGGCATATGGAGGGAAATACCGCAAGTGGCGTGTGCATGTATGTTTGTATCACTTTGAATCTCACTATGGTGTGTAACTGCACTGCACTAGTATAAGTATATAAAAAACCATACGCTGATTTTTTTCCCACCATAAAAGTTAACTTAAGCTCTAAGGATTCAATAAAGCTCCTAACACTGTAAGTACAAAAACAAATAGTATCCAATGTGAAACAACTAAAGAAGATAGATAAGTAAATTAGACAACTCAAAGGTCAACAACTTGACTTTAATGAATAATTTTGATAAAAGAGTTTTTACAGATATTCAAGTATAAAACATATGTAAAAAGAAAAAAATTCTTTCTCCTCATAAAATTCTTAGAACAGCTATGACTAACTTTAACATGATATATATTTCAGAGCTTAAAAACCAAGAAACTAACAAATTTTTGCACAGTTCATCTTGAGACACAAACATTTATTATCCTAATACTGGATATACTCTCTTGACATTTGATTTGTTACTCTTATTGGAAGGTTTGCCTTTTTTAAGTTTTCCTAAAAGAAAATACAAGAAAAAAGTATTTAGATTACCTATCATTTTTTGAACAGTACTTAGGAATAACAGTCTTAAAATAGTTCAATTTTGAAAATCATTGACAAAATATTGAAGTGTTATTATTATTTCCAGGATCTTCTTTTTGAAAGGAGCTTTTTCATTTTCTTTAATAAAAAAATGAATATAAGAAAAACAATTCTGTCCTGGTGTTGGGTTGAGATACATTTATACTGTTCACAAATTCAACACACGAGAGATTCTGCTCTAAAGGAGAACAACACTAACAAGCAATATGAAATTGAGAAGCCAACTTTAGGAGATACATTCATTCTAATGTGTTTACATTCCTCTCTTAGGTTTTACCAACACATCTCTAACTTCACAGATAGACAATGACCAATGACCACTTTCCTTATAGGAACAAGAACATGCTTACCTCTTTGACAGCTCCACACTTAACTGCAAAGAAAGATTATTACGAGGACCCGATTCTGAAGAAGAGCATCCTTGGCATTGTTGGTGGGATAATTTTTAGTTGTGTGGGGCTATCCCCCAAATTGCAAAACATTTGGCATTCCTGGGCCACTCACTAAAACCTGCAGTTTTCAAGTTCACTATGACAACCTCAAAGCATACCCATACATTTTCAACTGCTTCCTGATGAGAACCATGGAGCTAGATGATTCAAGATTATCTACTATTTTCATGACTTCCACAGAAAGTAAGTGCTTCGTTATCTTCAGTAACAATGACTGAAGAGGAACAATTTTTTTTTAAAAAATTGTGATTAAATGCTATTTTGGGAAGATAAGCTGATTTTTTTAACCTCGTGTGATCTGAAAGGATTAGATGAAAAAAATGCAATACTTATGTACCCCCAAATGCACACATACATTTACAGGAAAATGTTTATATCAGCATATCTTACCCCATTCATCTTTAGTATAAAAATATGCTCATCTATTACAGTAAGGTAAAAACATGTAGAGCTCTGTTCTTGATAAGTTCCTTCACACTGATGATCCTGGAAACTGCTGCTGTCTTTGCTCCAAAACTTGCTGATTTAATAGCTGCTGCTGTTTCTGTAAAAATTGCACTACTTCTGGACTTCTTAGTAATGACTTAAAGAGAAAAAAGAAAAAATTATTAATAGCATTATTCATGTGTGATTAGATTGTATTCGTGCTATGGAATTACTCTGATGTGTCCCTAGACAAGATACAATACGCTTACAAAACAAAACTTGCCTGAATTGAACTCACTTTTGTAGCTGATGCACACTGCACTGCAATGAAGCTACAAACCAGTAATAAAATTTGATGCCATATATCAAAATACTAAAATCTAAAAATAATGGGTGATACCTAATGTTACTGGTGATTCATAAAGGAAATGCTTTCCATAGATGCCAGCCAGAAAAATATACTCTTTTGAAGCACATAGGAGCAAACAACTAAACACTGGCCCAGGATTATAGGGGGGAAAAAAAAGTCCAGAGGTGAAAAGAGTTAAATGCCAGTTTACAAATATATAAACTAGTAGTAGAATTCGAATTTCTCCCACTAGTGGAGGGTTCATGAAGAAATTAAAAAATATGGTGTGTCTGTTTGTGTGCACACATGTGTGCATGCATAGGTAGTGTGTAGATATTATGCTGTATATACACAGATAAAATTAATATCAGTATATTCACAAAATTCAGAAAAGAATACAACTGCTCTAAAACAACCAATACATTTTTGTACACTTCCCATTTTAAAATACCACTGTCATCATACAATAAATATAATAGACTATAAGTTTTGTTTAAAAATAACTTGTAAAGAATGCCCAACATCTTATTAAGTAAATGTACAATAATCTACTTAGCTGTTATGAGACTACTGGACATTTATGTTGTTTCAACTACTATTGTACTAATTATGATAAATACATTTCTGGCAATATCTTTATGCTTAACTTTTCTACATTTAGGATTTATTTTCTGCAAATGTATTCACATTGATTTTGATTTCTGAGTCAAAAGAGATGACCATTTTATTTATTTTTTATGGTATTGGGGACTGAACCCAGGGCCCTTCTACCTCTGGGCTACACCCCCATACCTATTTTATTTTTTTATTTGGAAATAGGGTCTCACTATGTTGCAGAGGGTCTCACTAAGTTGCTGAGGCTGGCTGAAAACCTGCGATCCTCCTGTCTCAGCCTCCCAAATACTGGGATTACATGCATGTGCCACCATGCCCGGGGAGATGATCATTTTAAAGACTCCTGATCTAGCCAGGTGTGGTTGCGCACACCTATAATCCTAGTACTTGGGAGGCTGAGACAGGAGGATTGCAGGTTCGCAGCCAGCCTCAGCAACTTAGCAAGGCCCACTGCAACTTAGTGAGATCCTATTTCAAAATAAAAAAAAAATAGGGCTGGGGGTATAGCTCAGAGGGAGAATGCCCTGGGTTCAATTCCCAGTACTATGAAGAAAAAAAAAACAAGACTCCTGATATATGGTACCTGACTACTTTGTAAAAGTGCTGTACCAACACAGGATACTCTCAACAGGATATGAGTGCCCATCTCATGGAAACCCCACATCACTGTGTGCAATCATTTAAATAATTTTACTGTCATTTATACTAATATTGAATACCTTTCTATATGATTTAATGGTAATATTTCTGCTTTTTTTTCTGTTGCAATGCATTGAAGCCAAAGTTTTTCCTTAACAAATTACATGAATGTTTTTCCAGGCATGGTGGCACACATCTGTACTCCTAGCTACTTGGGAGGCTGAGGCAGGAGGATCATTTGAGCCTAAGCCCAGGAGTTTGAGTTCAGCCTGGGCAACAGAATGAAGATCCCATCTCAAAAAAAAGAATGTTTTATGTATAATAAAAATATCATATTAACCATAGCCATTTATATTTGTTGCAATTAGTCTTCCTATGTTATTTTGCATTTTGATTTTCACCACCATTTTTTACTTCAACATTCATTTTTATGTGATCAAATTTACAATCTTTTCTCTTTTTTACCTTTTAAGTTAGAAAATCTCGCCCCAGGTTTTTGAGCTAAAGCTCCAATTCTATTTTTCTAAGACTATCAGGAATTTGGTGTATAGTGGTATATACGGAATTTGGTGTATTGTGATAAGCTAAATTCTTCTTTTATCCTCAAATTACTATCCAATTATTCCAGTATTTATTTAGTGAATAATCTCTTCTTTACTGATTGATTTTGTATGACTTCTCTCAAATTTATAATAAAGATCCTTATTAAATATTGGTCTATTTATACTTCAACAAGATTAAAACATTATTCCTAAAACCTCAGAATTTAGTGCAAGGAAGTCTGTTTTAGAATCCCATCTTGCTCAGATATTCAGTGAAGAAACAGGATTAAAAGTGTCCCTGCTTGTACAGCGCGGGGAGAGCATCTATGAGACGCCAGTGTGTACTGCTAAAGAGGCACAACGCAATTCTGATGGCCAGCTAACAAGTCTTAAAACCTTAAAAATTGAAAGTCCCATTTATAATAAGCAACTTCCCCTAATAGATTTGTAACCACTTTACAAGCTGATACTTACCAGTCTTTTCTGATTTAACACTTGTTCTAAAAGAGTAGGTCTTGCAGGACGATCCCCAAAAGATCCGGTTCTTTGTTTGACAATTGAGAGTATACTGTCTGGACTTTCCTGGGATAAACGAAAAGAAACAAATGAGATTAACAGCTAACATAGTGTAATAATCCACGATGAAACTGAAGAGGTCATTGCTTCTCTTCCTTTTGCCCAGTTCCTGTTCAACTTTGGGAAGCCTCTCACTAAGTCCTAGGAGAGGTTCTGGCAGTTCATTTCATATAACAACTCTTCCCAGTCCCTCTCCCTCCAGGATTCCCAACCTGGGTTTTTCAGTCTCTTGAAGGGTTTCAAAATTAATAGTGAGGCAAAGATAGGGATGGGAGGGTGAAGAGTCACTTGTGGGCAATTTACAATATTACAAAAAATGCCAAGTGGAATTGGACATTCTCAAACAGAGCTATCTAGGCCAAAACACAGAGCTGGCCTGCCTTCAGATAAAATATATGAACTCAGAGACAATTTACATATTGCTATGAGACATTCTGATAGTGTTTTACCCAATTCATAACCAAAAAGGGAGGAGGTAGTAACACATTGCTTCGACAAGCAATTGATAAGCAAAGCTTTCAGAATTTGGAAATCGCTAGGAGAAAAAGGTAAACTGGCTTGAAAAGGGTAGAAAGCACTGGTAGAAATAGTCTCCTGCCACTGGTATAGATAAAACAGTAAGTCCTAAAATGATACCATTAGCCTTAGACATCCAGCTCCAAACAAAAACATCAGCACTTACTACTGAATATATAACCTGTTACCTTATAGAATCTTAAACTTAGGCAAAATATTGTTCTAGTTAATTGAAACATTCTTTCATAAAACAAGGATGAAATACCGACCACATCCATACTTCTTACTAAACAAATATACAACTAGAAAATGTTTTATCATGAAGCCACATCTTACATGAATTTAACCTCGTCAGCCTTTATTCAGGATATTATCTAAGCTGTTGTTCCTCCTGGTTTCCCTCTACCAGCCTCTGAGTTGTCTGTATAATATTTCTTCACCTTTTATTTTTGGGGGAGAGGGTACTGGGGATTCAACCAAGGAGCATTCTACCTCTGAGCTATACAACCCCAGCCCTTTTTTATTTTGAAACAGGATCTCGTTAAGTTGCTGAGGGTGGCCTTGAACCTGCAGTTCTCCTGTCTCAGCCTTCCAAGTATTGGGACTACAGGTGTGGGCCACCATGCCCCAGCTCCCTTTACCTCTTTCTTTACGAGAAGTTTAGCAACTGACATTACAAAAATGTTCCATCTCTAAGCATTTTGGGCCTCAATATAACAACTGTAAAAAGAAGATTCTAATACCCAGAGAAAAGAAAAACAATTTCTTTCTTCTTCTCTCCCTGCACAGAGTTAAATTCATGAATGGGACTGTTTTATGTGCATAAAGAATGGAATGCTGGCACTGACTTGATTGCAGAGCACCCTTCATCTCCAAGACCTAGACAAAGCACCACACAGATTCTGAACAGTAAAACCACAAAATCACAGAAGCTTGTAGTGGAAATAACCGTGAGTCATCTAGTCCAAATGTCTACAAATGCTGGAATTCCCTTTTAAAAAATTGTTAACACTTTTTGTCCTATGGTTACTAACTTTTAAGACATTCCATTCGGTTTTGAATAGCACTAACATTTATGTACCTTTTACTGAGACCGGGTTGAAATACAGAACCCTTATGATTTTCACCTAAGAGTTACTTCAGAACTATGCAAAATAAATCTGCTTCTTCCAAATGATAGACTTTTAGATACTTAGTGATATCGATCTTGATTCATACAAGTCAATTCTTTTACTCTTAGTTTCTTCATATAGCACAATTCTTGGATAAATGGACTGGATTATTATATCTATTTGGTTCTTTAACCTTGGTTTGCGTAAGAAATACTGATTTTAAGTACTTTACTTTCTAATGTTGCTGCTCACACTACAGCAGAAGATCCCCATACCACCACCTACCGTTCTAAAACGATCTCTGAGAGTTTCTAAATCTATAGGCCCTGGACTTTAATATACCACCATCAAAGTAGGATCCCTTAGAAATCTTTAAAGACTACAAACCCATTATGGAATATACACACAATGGAATTCTACTCAGCAATAAAGAACAAAATTATGTCATCTGCAGGAAAATGGATGAACCTGGAGAATATTATGTTGAGATTAGCCAGTCACAGCAAGTGAAGAGTCTTATGTTTTCCCTCATATGTAGAAGTGAGGGAGTAATGGGGATATAAGAGGGATTTTAGATAATGGAGAAGAAACCCCAGTGGAGCGATGGAGGGGGTCCAGGGGAGTGGTGGTGGTATTTGGGGAGGGGAGAACCAATGAAGGAAGCGCTGCCACTGAAGTTATGTACATATATGAAATTACCAATGCCAATTCAATATCATGTATGGGGAAGAGGAGGGAGTGGGGAAGGAGTGGGGTGAGGAGGAAGCTCACCAAGTACTATGTGCGTGTATGTCCCTATCACTTTGAACTACATAATGATGTGACATTACAATGCACCAGTAAAAGTATTAAAACAAAACAAAACAAAACCCTACAAACCCAAATCCCACAGCATGGCATTCAGTACCATACAAAAACTGGCTTCAACCTATCTTTCCAAATTTATCTTTCACTGATTTTCTGAACAAATATTCCATTTTAGATAGAATGGTCCATTTGCTATCTTTCCAAAAGTGTCTTCTGGGTTTCTGCTTCTACAACGTACTCTCTTTCCTTTTATCTACTAGAATTTTGGGAAGCAGTATAGTGTGGGAATAAAAGTGAAGCTTTAGAATCATTTGCTTGTGTTTGAGTACTTGATAGCTGTGTGACCTAGGTCAAGTTACTTACCCTTTCTGTGACTCAGTTTCCACCTATGTAACACACAGAACCTACCTCATCGCTGAAGGGTTGTGAGACTCCATTTATAGCCTAGTACAGTGCCTGGCACATAAAAACCTTAGCCATCCTTTCTGGCTTACACTGAGTGACATTTCCTTTGCAAAGCCTTTCCAGGGTATCTCAGCCTACAATGATCCATTCCACCTTAGACTACTATAGCAGAATGATGGTGGCCCTTATTATATCCGAAATGGCACTATGAGTTATTTTATACTCAATTCAACAAAGATCAAGACTTAACAGTTCTCATAACATCCTCAAAACTGAGAAAATGCCCCATAATAAAAGACAAGTGGTATAGTAGGCTAGTATGTGTTGCTTATAGCAGTTAATTCTCTTCCCTAAAAAAATGCTAATTATTTTAAAATAAGGAAATTATTAAGGTTCATTTTGGGGCATAGAGAAGGAGATGCTAGTTTAGCATCAATTTGTCCTTTATACGTTTTCTCCAAATTGTAGATGTAAATGCTAGTAGTTCAAAAAAGAAAGTAGCCATAGATAAAATATTTTTTCCTTGAAAAGAAGTATCATCCTGAAATGAATGGTTGGCTATGGAACATATAAGTGATCATGTTTACTAACTTTCATTCTGTATTAAGTAGTTTATTTGCATAAATCCTTATAATCCCAGATCTGGTAAAATATATTATTTTATAAGCATATCGATTGAGAGGAGTTTTAACCCAAGAGCTACAAGGATCCTGAACCCTAGGAATTTGTATGCAAAATTAAATACCTGTATATGTCTATTTTTCTGGGAAGTCTTCATTAGGTTCCACCAGATTGTCAAAGGAATCCTTTTACCTCTAACACAGGTGTTGAGCATAATCCCAGAAGACACAATCCCAAAAGCCATAATCCCAAATGTTGAACTCCCAAGAGATCAAAATCCCTACAGTCTAAGTTCTCTAATGTCTAAAATTAAAAAAAAAATCATAATCCTAGCCAGGTGTGGTGGTGCACACTTGTAATCCCAGTACTTGGGAGGCTGAGACAGGAGGCTTGCAGGTTCACAGTCAGCCTCAGCTACTTAGTGAGGCCCTCCACAACTTAGTAAGACCCTGTTTCAAAATAAAGAATAAAAAATAGGACTGGGGGTGTAGCTTGGAGGTAGAATGCTCCTGGGTTCAACTCCCAGTACCACACACACACACAAAACATCATAATCCTGAAAAGTTGAAATCCATAATGTTGAAATCCTGAAGACCATAATTCAAATGGATGTTAACTTAGTCTGAGACCCCATGCCCTGATAAAGGAGCCTGTCCATTGCAATATAAGACTTCAAAATATAGTTAATGACTGTGAAAGTCAGCGAGGTCTATGGACAAAACTCTGTGAAGTGGCCAATGATCTCTGCCCATACTATACTTTTTCAGATATCAGATTTTATTTTTAGGTTTTTCCTACTATTTTTAAATTGTCACCATTATATTTTACAATTCACTATGCTATATATTTCAATTTTGCATGGTTTCCAACACTAGAGGTATAAACCATAAAGACTGAGAGCTCTAATTGTTTTACCCATTTTTTTCAAATCTGACTCCACAAAAGTGAATTATTACATTAACTTTGTGTATATAAAAATGTTGAAACTTTCTTAATAAATGGAGAGATGTCCTTTTTATACATCTGCAATTGCAAGATACAATTTCTTGAGATCTTTGTTCTTTGGGCAACTGCATATGCTGTGCTGAGCCATCTTGGTTGCTTTGCTTTTTTCTGTTTGTTTGTTTTTTGAAACAGGGTCTTGCTAAGTTGCTGAAAGTCTAGCTACACTGCTGAGGCTGTTCTTGAACCTGAGATCCTCCTGTCTCAGCCTCCCAAGTACGAGGATTATAGGAGTGCACCACCATGCCCAGTGGTTGTTTTGCTTTTTATTCCTTGTACAGGCTAGGTAAGCCTTCTACTATCACCCATTGATCCCACCGAAGATTTAGGTTGTCCATTACAGTATTTCAGGTTATTGCAATTATAAAGCCGGTGCATGCAATTACCAATCATAGTGATGTGCACTTACACATTTTGCTTTTTAACCTGTGTTTTCTATGGTTCATCTGCTTATAGCCATACTTGTGTGACTGCTGTTAGTATAGTTGTGATTATGCTTGCAAAAATATGCATGTTATTATTGCCGACTGTATTGTATAAAGCAACGTATGAAGTGTTATTGTGTTTTTACACATTTACCAAGTAAATATTTTAAAAATGCAAATAAATGTCTTATAAATAATTTAAAAAATTATTTTCTCCAGAACTGTAGTTTTGGATTTTGATATTTCAGGATATTAGACTTCAGGGATTTTTGATCTTTGAGGATTTCCACACTCTGTTTGGGATTATGGCCCAAACCCAAACAGATTAAACTTGATTAGGATAAAAGGGAAAGAGAAGTGTGAACCAGTGTGAACTGTGATGTGTTGGTAACTGTAGATTTAGGGATATTTAGGATATTTCATTTGTAAACAATTACAATATCTAACATTTGACTGTTTAAGTTCAGCCTAAAACTATAACACTTAAAGATTTTTAGAATAGGACAGCTTTCACTATTAAACATTATTTTCTTGATCACTTTTAGCAAAATTCATTTTTTTCTCCACTGAGATTATTGCCATTATTAAAAGGATTAAATCATAAAGCATAAAATTTATGCTTATCTATAGCAATCTCAAAGTATACTGCTAATAGTGACAATAATAACGGCTAAGGTCTATTGACTTTTACTATCTACTGGACACTGAATCTGCGATGTAGAGATATCTCACATATTCACAGCAACATTAAGAACTAGGCACTATTTAATGCCAACAGATGAGAAAGCTGAAACTTAGGTTAATAACCTATTCAAGGCCACACCATCAGCAAATGATGGATTTGCAACCAGAATTCCAAATCCAGAGGGCTGGTTTTAACCTTCAACACTGTTCAAATCAAGCAACCCAAAAGTCTTCTGAGACTTATACTCCATTATCACTCGATCTATAGTTTACTAAGAAGAGGGGTATTAAATGTATTAAGTGTAGGGGTACTAAGAACAGGACACGAAACATGGAAGTACTGGCAATAGTGTCCTAAGGACAGTGTGTACTTAAGTTCAGGGGAGGTACTGCAAATAGGGTACTGAGATAGGGGTATTAAGAACAGGAAGAGATTACCTTCTCCAAAGTACCCACTTCATCTAGGTTCAAAGACTCTTCGCCTGCTCCTTCAAGGACAAATCAGATAATCATTATCTGTCCTTCCATCCCATATTCCAGATGTTTGAAATGATAGGTCTGCTGATGTGTCACACCGTTTTCATTGAAATTTATTCATTACACGGGCGCAACAGAATCATTAAGGCTTTGCATGTGTTCCTATAAACTTTTAACTTAGGGCAGACACGCCTAACTCTCTGTCAACCAGCCCAGCCAGGCAATCTAGCTCATTTGGGAGTAGGTGGGCAAGCCCTGGAAATAGGGCTCGTCGCAGGAGTGGGGTTTCTTTTTCCACCTCCCACTCCCCAGGGTCCCGGCAAGGTGCAATACCTCCACTTTGACGTTTCCCGCGCTGCCAGCCGAGGCGGTCCCACCACAACTCAGGGCCTGGTCGCTCTTCTTCTTTTTGTACTTGTCCTTGTACATCTTGTTGCGGTGTTTCTTGCACATCCACGGCTTGCGCTGTTTGGCCACCTGGCTCGTGGTCTCGCTGCAGCCCTCGTAGGTGCAGGTCTTGCTCATGCTCCCGCCGCGCCTCCGGGCTCCCCCGCTGCCGCCCTCGCCCCCCGAGTGTATCTCCTCGTCCTCCAGATCCTCCAAGCTAGCCGCGCTCTCGCCTCCCCCTGGGGGGTCCGAAGAGTCCAGCAGGTCGGCATCATCCTCCCCGGCCTCCTCCTCCGCATCCCCCGCCATCTCACAGGGGTACCCCGCGGGCCCGCCGGCCCCGACGCCGCCCGCCAGGGCCGGGGCCTGCCTCAGGACGTCCTCCGCCGCGGCCTCGTCCTGCGCTCCGCAGGGGTGCATCACCAGCAGCGTGAACTGCGAGGCCGGGGCCGCCACCGGGGCTGCGACCGGGGCGGAGGCCAGGGCGGCGGCGGCGGCAGCAGGGGCGGGGGCGCCGGGGCGGGGAAGGCCGCCCGCCGAGCCCGGCCCGGCGCCCTCGGCGACGCCCGGCACCTCCGTGCTGCTGAGACTCGGGCGGGGCCCGGGACCCCAGACCTTCAGCACCTGTCAGGCCACGACCCCGGTGACGTCAGGCCGGACGCGCCAGAGGAAAAGGCGCCGGGTCCGCGAAGGCGCCCGACTGCGCCTGCGCGTGAGCCTGCGCCTGCGCCTGCGCGAGCGTCCCGACGCCGCGGGCTTCCAGAGGGGCGGGGCCGAGCGACCGGCGGCTGACTGCGCATGTGCGGCTGCGGGAGCCGCCCCGCGGGGCGCGCAGGTGGGATGCTGCGGTTCAAGACTCAAGTTTGGCAAGGCGGTGCTTTCTTTATATCCGAACCTACGCTATCTAAAACAATTTAAAGCACTTTACTATTGGAATCTCACTGTGTAAGATTGTTCTTGAGTGACCATATGACGGGTGACGTTAGGACACTAATTATAATGCTCTTTTGCCCCCAGCTACCTGAGATGGGAGTTGTGAAGCTGTCACAACCTGGTGCCACTAGTTCACAATCGACAAAGGCGAACGTGGCCTGTCTAGAATCATGAATGGAGGAGCAGTGGGCCAGACCTGCGGCCAGGTTGTGTATGGGTTGGGGGAATAAATGATTTTACTCTTGATAAGTTTTTCTGTCCTAGAAAATTATTTGACTCTTAATACTTGCCCTTTGATGTGTTCTCCAAGGTAAGTCTTAATAACATTTTCATTAAATATAGTGAAAATGTGTGAAAAGAAACATCGAATAACAAGCTTTTTTTAAGAAAAGATCTGTCATTCCCATCAGTTGGTAGGCAATTAATTAATTAATTAATTAATTGTTGGTCTCTTTTTCTTGGGCCAATCCTAGGAGAGAACAGATCCTATCATATCCTGAACAAAAAAATTAAGTAGATATTCTTTTTCCATTTATTCCTTACTCTTCCTCTAGTCAGGATCCCCATTTTACCTGCTGGAAAAGAAGGTAATGGCTGTGCAATAAATGATGAATCTGTCCACACCAAGGTGTTCGGGTTTTGATGTGTGGGTAAACCACCAGCAATGTTTTAAAGATAGGCACAGTGTAAGGGAGAGGTTTAGAAGCAGACAACCTGATGACACTATCCTGTTTGACCAGAGCAATTAGGGAGAGGTTTAGAAGTAGACAACCCGATGACACTATCCTGTATGACCAGAGCAATTAATAGCCTCTCTGAACTTCAGTTTTCTCCTTGGTAAAACAGGGTCATCAACTGTTGAAATTTCAGTAATTTAATGAGCCAGAAAATCAAGCACTGTCATTACTAAAAGTCAAGTTACATAAACTAAATTCTATTAAAAACAAAGATTTAAAACTCAAATCGGATCACTTCTTAATTATTTTACCATTTTCTATGCTTTAAGGTTTATCATGTCTATTCTATCTGCTATGTGGAAATACTATTTAGTGGTTTAATACTACACATCTCTTTTCAACTCTGCCTTCAGTGATGTCATGTTGGTGCCTTGAAATTTGATTTATTGCCGTTTGTCTTTAGACTTAAGAAAGTGATACTGAGGGTGAAAAAAGAAAATGAAAGTGAAATTTTTTTTTTTTTTTTTGCGGTACCAGGGGCGTTTTACCTCCGAGCTACATCCCCCGGCCCTATTTTTTTTTTTTTTTTTTTTTTTGCGGTACCGGGGATTGAACCCAGGGGCGTTCTACCTCCGCGCTACACCCCTGGCCCTATTTTTTTTATACTTTATTTTGAAACCGGGTCTCATGAAGTTGCAGAGGGCCTAAGTAGCTGAGGCTGGCAGAAAACCCGGATCCTCCGGTCTCTGCCTCCCAAGTACTGGGATTTCAAGTGTGTGCCACCATGCCTGGCCTGAAAATTTTAATGAAGATTAAATTTAAACCAGGTAAGGTGGTACAGCCTGTAATCCCAATACTTGGTAGGAGGATCGCAGGTTGAAGACCAACCTCAGAAATTTAGCAAGAGTCTCAGCAAACTAGTGATACCCTGTTTCAAAAAACATAAAATAAAAAAGGGCTGGGAGTGTAGCTTGGAGGTAGAATGTCCCTGGGTGCAATCCCTAGTGCCATTAAAAAAAAAGATTGAACTTGAAATATGTTCATGTCCAAGGCTGTGAATAGCCCCTCCAAATTGGCGGACTGCTATAATTTGGATCTGTAATACCCCCCGCCCCTGGCATGGTCCTCAGCTTGGTACTGCTGGGAGGTGATAGAACCTTTAATAGTAGGTGGGGCCTAATGGAAGGAAGTTAGGTCATTGGCATGGCCTTGAAGGGCATATTTCAACCCTTGCCCCTTCCTGTATCCTTGGCTTTTTGCTTCCTTGCCACCATGAGGTGAGTACCCTCCTCTGCTTTGTGCTTCTGCTATGACATACAAGCTGCCACAGGCCCAAAGCGAGGTGGCCAGCCAACCATGAACTGAATCCCCTGAAAACAAAACAAACCTTTCCTCCTCTTAAGTTATTTATCTTACGTATTTTGTCACAGCGATGGAAATTTGACTAATAGAGGAACTATTATTTCCATATTTGAAAACTACCATTCAATTCAGCAAAGAAATGTATACCATCAAAATACAATATATATATATATATTTTTGCAGAACTGGGGATTGAACCCAGAGGCATTCTACCTCTGAATTACACCCCCAGTCCTATTTTTTATTCTTTATTTTTTTTGAAACAGGGTCTCTCTAAGTTGCGGAGGGCCTCACTAAGTAGCTGAGGCTGGCCATGAACCTGAGGATCCTCCTGTCTCAGCCTCCCAAGTACTGGGATTACAAGCGTGAGCCACCACGCCCTGCTAAAATACAATATTTTTATTGCTTACAGTAAACTAAAAAAACAACCATCACTAATGTCGAAAGTACACTCAATGTCATAATTGACTCCATGGATTGAATTGGACACAAATCAAGTTTTTATTTGTAGTTGGAACTTGCAACACTATTATTGATGAAAGGATTATAAAACCTGATGGTGGTTTTGCAAGAAATAGCAAGTCACATTGAGGTATAGGACTATGGAATTTATAATACAGGGAATTTGTTCTTTCTTTTAGATTATCAAATTTTTTGACATCTGGTTGTTCACAACATTTTATAATAATCCTTTGTATGTGTAATGGTTTGGATTTGGAATGTTCCCTTGTCCCTCATGGAAACAAGGTAGCAATGTTGGAGACATGGCCTCTCTGATGTGAGAAGCTGAGCCCATGAGCTCTCCCTCTCTCTGCTTCCTGCTGCTTCCTCTCTGCTTCCTCTGAGTTTCAGACCCTGACCTCACATGGACTGAACCCCAGAATCTCCAAGAAACTGTGAGCAAATAAATCTTCCTTTTGCTAAGTTGCATGGTCAGGTTCTTTGGATTATATCAGTGAGAAAGTTGACTGAGACAGTCTGTGGTGTCAGTTTTAATGCCTCCTTCTTCATCTCTGATTTTATCTGAGTCTTTGCTCTTTTTTTCTTAGTCTAGCTAAGGGTTTGTCAATTTTATTTAAACGTACTATTTTTTAAGGTATATGTTATACAACATAAAGCCCATCCATTATAAGTGTACACTTTAAACAACTAATAAATTTATGCAGTTGCACAAGCATTTTTACAGTTATAGAATACTTTAATCACTGCACAAAATAGCCTTTTGTCCATTCTCAGTCAATCCCTGCTCTTACTCCCAGTTCCAGGAAACCACTAATCCACTTTCTCTCTCTGCAGATTTGCCCTTTGTGGACACTTCATATCAATGTAGTAATCATATACTATATGATGTTTATACATGGCTTTCACTTTGCATAATTTTTTGAGATTGTTATACTTTGTTGCTTGTATAATAGTTTACTCCTTTTATTGCTGAATATTGCCTTGTATTTATCTATTCATCAGATTATGGACATTTGGATTATTTTATGATTTTTGGCTATTATGAATATTATGAATAACGGCAACAGGTGTTACTGTCTAGTGCTTAGCATATAATAGGCACTCAGAAGTATTTTCTGAATGAATCTATCAACAAATGAATAAGTCAGAATAAAGAGTAAAGGAAGGAGCCTGGGTGGACACAGGACCTTTGGGTTTTAGGCTGGCTCTGTTCCTGTCAGTACAACTGACTAGGCAGGGACCAGAACTCAGGGCTGTAGTGTTTTGACAATAATGAAGTTATCCTGAAGCTGGGCATGGTGGTGCACATCTGTAATACTAGTACTTGGGAAACTGAGATGGGAGGATCACAGGTTTGAGGACAACCTCAGCAACTTAGTGAGGCCCTCAGCAACCTAGTGAGACCCTGTTTCAAATTAAAAAATAAAACAGGGCTGGGGATGTAGCTTGGAGGTAGAATGCCCCTGGATTCAATCCCTGCACCACACACACACAAAAGGGTTGAAGGTATAGCTCAGAGGTAGATGCTCCTGGGTTTAACCCCCAGTACCACAAAACAAACAAGCAAACAAACAAAAACATTGATGAAGTTATCCTAAATTACCTCTAAGCTCTTACAAAAAAATTGAATATGAATGGACTAACCCACACTTACGAAGGTTCTACTCAAGATGGCACAAAAATGGTATGTACTTAGTAGGCACTGTATTTCCAATTTTTAATTTGGATCTTTTGTTGGCTATCAATATGTAGTGCAATTCTCTCTCGCTATGCTGGACAGTGGCAGGGAACTGGAGCTCCCAGTTGGTGAAAGGATCATGAGGGTCTGCAACCCATACTCAGCAGTGTCCTGTGTTGCAAGAATTTTGGGATATTATATTTTGTATTTTCACATCATATCTATAAAATGCCCATCTGCATACCATGAGATACTCAACACTTTATTTTAAAATAGACTTATGTTAGATAATTTTTCTCAACTGTAGCCTAATATAAGTGTTTTGAGCATGTTTAAGTTAGGCTAGGCTAAACTATGATGTTCATAGGTTAGGTGTATTAAATGCATTTTTGACTTATGATACTGTCAATTTAACAATAGGTTTTTCAAGCTGGAACCCCATTGTAAATTGAGTAACATCTGTATACTATAATGACCTTTTATTGGGTTTAGTCCTGTCCCTTGGGATTTTGATTTAATTGGGTTGGCATAGGACCAGATATGCATATTTTTAAAATAGGTAATTCTCATATGCAACCAGTGTTGAGAACCATTGAATTACTTGTGATATACTAAAATGTCATCTGGTAGATTTATATGTACAAACAGACATCCTGGTACTGGGGCTCGGACACAACACTTCAAAATATGGCACTGTGGCATACCGAGTAGTTAAAGCTAAGTGAAATCAAGAAAAACCACAGAAGCAGGAAGGTCACTCTCTTTCTCCTGCCTTTCTCTGCTGAAGTATGGTTATAAAAGAATTCTATGACATCCCTCCCCTGAAAGTAGGTCATAAATCCTTATTCCAAAGAAGCTTGCCCTATAACTGAGTGCTAATAAGAATCTGAACAACCATACCTCTCTCAGTTCCTCCTGTTTATTACCATTAGATCACACCTTTTGCCCTTCAATCACACTCCTGCATGACTGTCCATTAAGATACTTCTCCCTGGGTCATCGGGTCTTCATTTTTGAAGGCTCCTATGTCATGTTAAACTTATATTCAATAAATTTATTACACTTTTCTGTGGTCGATCTGTCTTTTGTTATAGGGGTCTTAGCTATGAATGAGGAAAAGATTTAAAAATGAAAGATGAAATAATTCTCTCAATTATGACACAGGGTATGGTTAAGAATATCTCAGATAACATTTCTTCTATCTTAGAATCTCACAATTTATTGATTCATACATCCAGCCTCTGGAACTTAAAAATGCCACTTGCTGATAAGTGTCAGAAAATAAAGAATAGATTGGCAAAAGAAACAGACAAGAAGTTATGGAGAGATGTTTCAAGATATCTGGGAACTCTGGATAGCAGAGTTGAATAGAAAAAAAAAAGCAGGTAAGCAAAAAAAAATCAGTACACAATTTTAAAACATAAATTTTGCTGGGCGTACTGGCGCATGCTTGTAATCCTAGTACTTGGGAGGCTGAGACAGGAGGATTGCAGGTTCAAGGACAGCCTCAGCAATTTAGTGAGGCTCTCAGCAACCTAGTGAGACCCTATTTCCAAATAAGAAATAAAATTGGTCTGGGGTGTAGCTCGGAGGTAGAATGCCTCTGGATTCAATTCCCAGTACCACAAAAAAACATAAATTTTATAACATATATTTTATTATAGTGCTTTAAATTTAAACAAGTGCATGCTAATATTTGAAAGTAGTATTTTCTTGAAATTCAATCAGATGTCTGTTAAGTCTGCTAAATTTAAAATTTTCATGTCATATGTTTGCAGTTGGTTTTTATGATTTTTAAGTAATCCCATTGAAAGCATCCTCAACCATAGATGTAATAGGAAATGCTGTCATAATTAGCTACTTGTCAAACAAGTGGGTGAGGAAGCCTTAGCTGGATCCCAAATCTTTTTAATTAGACTGATTAAATCATGTTTTGTCCTCAGAGTTCTTTTGAAGCTCAATTAACTTTTCTCAAAAATTCTGGCAAACATATTTCACATCTGTTTAAAACCACCCAATCTGTTAGTGTAAAATGTCAACTGATCTTTAAGTCTAATCATCATATCATCCAAATGAGGGCAATATATTTCTGAGTCAGTATCTTTTAATCTATTCTTATGTTAGATAGATTATGTTGTAACACTGAAAACTCTAAAAGTCCTCACTGAAAAGCATGACTGACTATATGTTCATGTGACCCCTAAATCCCATCAAGGTGATGGTAATTAGGAAGTGGGGCCTTTGGAAGGTGATTAAGTCATGAGGGCAGAGCCTTCATGCATGGTATTAGTGCCCTTAGAAAATAGATTCCAGAGAGGTTCCTGCTTCTTCTGTTATTTGAGGACCCAGCAAAAGGGTGGCCTTATATGAACTAGAGAACGGGCCTTCTTGGTCTTGGACTTCCCTGCCTCCGGAACCGTGAGAAGTAAATGTTGTTTATAAGCCACCCAGTATATAGAGTATTCTGTTATAGCAGCCTAAATGGAGTAATTTACCAAGGTTATTTTTAAAATATTATACTTGTTGATAAAGCCATGAAAATTCCTTTTACTGTTATGAGATCAATCCCCTTAAAGTGTAAGAAAGACCTCATTTGTGTAAATTCTGTAAATACACCATTTCAATAAGCAGATAGGACTGCCCCCTCCTCACCCATGTGAGAGCATTAGTGATATCACTGAGGCTCCTACTTCCTGATGTGAGGTCATATGAAGTATGAGCATCATGTATGATTATTCTTGCTAAAAATGTTTAACATGACTCTAAATCTATGGAACTCATTTCCTGTTTATAAGGTAGTGAGGGAGGAATGTGTTAACTCACACAATGGAGAAACAATCAGAAAAATCTAGGATGTGATCTCGAAATTTTTAAGGTGTGGTAATGACATTGTGGTTATGGAAGGGAATGTCCTTATATTTAGGAAACTGGTGATTAACAATGTAGGGGTGAATTGGCATGACAACTGCATTCTATTTTGTAATGTTTTGTCCAAAATATACATACATATAGGAAGCAGTTATGGTAGTTATTGAATCTAGGTGTATGGATATTCATTGTCCCAATCTTTTGACTTTTTTGAACATTCAAAATATACATATTAGTGGGGTGTACTCAGAACAGGGGGCCCAAAGAATGGATTCTCTGTTTACAACACACCCAACAAGAATCTGGGGCCATTGTGATGAGGGGCACAAGCCTCATGGTCTCCCTATGAGCAAATGCCTTACACAAGTCCCCTCTGGGGGTGGGGAGGGAGGAGAGGAGATAGGATACACTGGAGAGTGAAATTGATCAAATTGTGTTTTTATGTATGTTCAAATATGACACAATGAAATCCAACACTATATAATTGAGATGCATCAATAAAAAGAAAAAAAAGAAATATACATATTAGTACACAAAAATGTAAATTAAAATAATTCAAACTTGAATAGAGAGATTTTTCAAATATTCTGGAAAGCTATATCTCATCATTTTGTAATATTTCAAATTTGATTTTTATTGATTACATAATAAATTTATAAAGTTTCATAATGTGAGACAAGTTTTTTTAGTTTATTTTATTTGGTGTTGGGAATTGAACCCAGGACATTCTACCTTTGAGCTACACCCCCAATTCTTTTTATTTTTTTATTTTGTAACAGAGTCTCACTAAGTTGCTGAGGGCCTCACTAAGTTGCTGAAGCTGGCCTCAAACCTGTGGTCCTCCTGTCTCAGCCTCCCAAGTACTGGGATTACAGGTGTGTGCCACCGTATCCAGCTGAGACAAGTCTTTAAAAAAAAAACTCCCTTGGTGAATCATTTTATTTACACAAACCATTCAAACTTCTCACTGATATTTGATAGGTTTTGAGTAATCTGTCATTGAAGGGATTCTTTTTAAACATTCATTGATGATGTCTCTTCTTCCAAGACTCTTGGTATTTAAGTTGTTGATGAATAATAAAATGATGTATTAAAAAACCTGCCACCCTTTTATTCTGAGCTCCAACACTAGGATGTAGCTCTAAACTGACATAATTGGTGTTCCATCTGTTAAATAAGCAATGATGTTGGAAAAGGGATTTTCCCCTTTAGTTAATTTAAAATGATTCAACTATTGGCAATTCCTTTATATTTTTGTCAGTTAATTTTGAAAATAACATTTTTATTCACAATTTTCTCTCTCCTTGCAAACTTCATATCTGCAAATGTTAAAGCTTTGTGATCATATTGGATAATCCCACCCACTTGTAAAAAAGATTAATTGTATTATGTACTTAGAATATTTTTTACCATCTTTAAAAGCAGTATTGCAATAAAACAGGAATTATATAATTTAAATTTATTTTTATTATTTTTGTAGTAATCTCTTATGTAGCTAATAAAACTACTTTTTGAATATTGGGTCAAATACCATATTGGGTGATAATTTATATGGTTCTGCAAGAAAGAATGAGGTCTTGTTGAGTGTTCCAGTGACAGTATTACAGTTTTCAGTTTTCCTTAAATATCAGAAATATATATATATATATATGTATCTTTGCCAATTTGTTCAACATGTTCCTTTATTAAATGTTCACTTGATCTTGAGGGTTTGCATTGGTTTCATGAGAAAAAAGGCATGGGCAGAGTGGCACATTGGTAACTGTTCATCTGTGCAAAAAGCTGTAAAATACAGTTTTAAACATTTTACTGAATATTTGCCCACATTTTAAATTTACATTTGACATTTTACATTTTGAAAGAAGAGCCAGATGAGGAAATTCATACTTTTACTTAGAATCACCATGAATAGTACAAGGACATGCAGACTGATACAGGTGTGTGGTGCTGGCGACTCACACCATCTGCATTATTGCTCTTGGTGACACGAGTTTATGAAATGGGGAACATTCTTGCTATATAGTTCTGAAAAAGACCCCAAATAAGTCTTTCCTCTATTAATGTGGTAGTTGTAGTCCTGTGAAATTCAATATATATTTATACCACTCAAAAATACTTTGGGTTTTATTTTATGTTTTTATTTTTTATTTTTTTGTGGTACTGGGGATTCAACTCAGGGGCATTCTACCTCCAAGCTACACACCCAGCCCTAGTTTTTATTCTTTATTTTGAAACAGGGTCTCACTAAGTTGCAGAGGCCTCACTAAGTAGCTGAGGCTGGCTGAGAACCCAGATCCTCCCATCTCAGCCTCCCAACTACTGGGATTACAAGCATGCGCCACCATGCCTGTCTCATACTTTGGGTTTTATATAAAACGGTTTGAATATTAGCTCAGATAACTATAAACAAGGTTTTCACCTCCATGAAGGTCCAATGGAACATTCAGAAGTTGGACATGGTGCATACAGTTCTTTCCTGTCCAAAACTATCTGCATATTGCAGGGTGTCTACTATCCCTGACTCTGCTCACTAGCTATCTGTTGTGCTCCCACAGCCTCTAATCTTGTGACAATTGAAAATGCCCCTTACATTTTCAGAAGGCTTCTTGGGGACGATAGCACCTCTTTGAGAGCTGGGCATGGTGGTACATACCTGTATTCCCAGTACGTGGGAGGCTGAGACAGAAGGATTACAGGTTTGAGGCCAACCTCAGCAACTTAGTGAGACCCTGTTTTGACTAAAAAATAAAATAGGGCTAGGGGTATAGCTCAGAGGTAGAATGCCCCTTGGTTCAATCTTCAGTATCACACACACACACCAAAAGAGAAGATAAAAAAAGAATATGAATCACAAGCTTAGAGTTTTATAGGAAGTGACAAATATGTAAGAAAAATAAAATGTTATAGGTGTTACGGATACACTACCTAGATGGATTCTACCTAGATGCTGGCAGAAAGCCTTCATAGAAGAGGTGATGCTTAAGTTGAACCTTATAAGACCCATGTGAACTAGGATAAAAGGGCATGTGAGGCAGAATAAAGATGTAATAAAGTTTTATAATAGTTGTACAATAGTAAATAATTGTACAACTGGAACCCACATTGCAGAGATGTGGTTTACCCAGAAATAACTCAAGGAGGTACATAGAAACATTTGCCTTCTATGCTGAGTTTGGGGTGTGTGTGTGTGTGTGTGTGTGTGTGTGTGTGTGTAGTTTTGAGTAAGGGACTGCCACAATCATATTTGCTTCTTAGAAATGAATGAATGGAGGACTGGGGTATAACTCAGTGGTATGTTGCCTAGCATGTTTAAGGCTGTGGATTCAATCCCTCGCTCTACAATTAAAAAAAAGAATGAATTAAAGTGATGCAGGATGGGAGGCAAGAAAATCAGTTGTTTTTCCTATAGAATCCCAAATAGCAATTCTCAGAATCCACCTTTTAATTGCTTCTTGGATTTTAACATGCTTGTTTTTTTTCCTCTGAGTTTTTGAAAAAGGTTGAGATTTTTTGAATCAATACCTCTGATCTAGTAATAACAAACATCTTCTCTATATCTAACACTCTAATTCCAGTTAGACCTTAGTGAATTTCTTTTCTCTTTTAGATCCATAGGCCTTTACATTCTTAGTTTCATTTAATTACTCTTTAACAGGTTCCCTGAGATTTAACTTTATTCCTAAAGAAATCTCCTTTTTCTAGCTTAATCTGTCTCTTTGTTTTCAGTTTTCCTCTGCTTATGTTCTGATATTAAGACTGACATGTTTTTCAAACTACTCCATTTTTCTGTGATATTTTGAGCAAGCCTGTTCCCTAGAGACAGTATTTTAAAATTATTAGCCTTTCTATTTGCCTTTGGGATGGCAAAAAGTTATTTCTCTAGTGTAATCTAAGAAGACAGCATATTTTTAATGAGGGCACCAATTTGTTTTTAAATTGTTTCATTAATAAAATATGATGCCCTTTTTATGGTTGAATCCATCATTTCAGATGGAAATCCAAAGCCTTGGTTTTATGCATAGAATTAACAAGTTCAGGGCCAACTTGAGTTTGCAGGGTTGGGGGTGACTCAAGACTATTAACCAGTCATGTGAGTTTAAGATTAATCCCTAAAGTTTCTTCCTTGGCTCTGAATGTAGAACAAAATTTGGATGAGTAGGATCTGGTACTACCTATTTGAACCTGACACTAACAATCAAAAGCTATTGTTCTGTGACCTTCATGAAACTTAACTTCTTTGCAGACCCCGGGTAAGAACCACAGTAGAAGCAGAACAGTGTGCTCAAAATCTGTCTTTTTCAAGTCCAGACTTTAGTGGAACTCATCAGGTGATGAGTTTCTTCCCTCTATTATCCCTGTCTATAATCACAGACCTACCTGTGTACACATTGTTCAAGGTCATGTACAGCTGCCCACAGACTAGTTATTTTTCTATCTCAACCCAGCTTGCTAAGGCCTTTGTGGCTAAAGTTTGGCTGAGGCCCCTGAGATCACTTGAAGTGGTTAGTTCTTATAGTGCCAGCAATGTAGAGAGATTCTCTTGCCTGTGTAGAGAGCCAGCAAGTCAAAATCTTTAGGCAGTCTGAGACTTCAACATATTCATCCAGTCTGAAGTAAGCCAAGTATCAGCTTCATGAAAACCAAGCATAAGTTGCAATATTGGCTGGGCAAACTGTCAAGGTTTAAAATCCTTGCATGGCCTAAGCTTGGTATAATTCTTGAAAATGTTAAAAGTACACCAATCAATTCCACCAGCCTCTGGAAGCCTTAATCTTCATATGTTCTAGTTTGGGTCTCCAAATTCAATCAGGTGTGTGGTAACAATGGAATTCCTGATACTGAACCTAGAGCTAGACAGATCCTAGCACTCATCATGCCCCTTCCCTCCCAGGGGCAGAGCTTCTGTACTAAACTTATGCCAAGAGGCCCACAGCACATGGTCTAGGTAAGCAGGCAGAGCCCAAAAAGAAGGGGGCAGGAAGAGGATGAGCTGGAGCTTCAAAATCTATCACTTGTATTATTCACTCCTTCTCTTCCATGAGTGAGAGGTCACAGGTGTTTCTAGGACCTGGAAAGAAATATAAAGCAACAAAAAGTAGGCCCACTGCCCCAAAATGTGATTTCAATTTAGGGCTCTAAAAGTGTTCCTATCTTTGCCATATTATAATATACCAAGAGGGAATCTTTAGTGCACCTAATTTTATTGGCTCTGATGAATCATTAGTTTTAAAGCAGAAAATTAAAATAATAAGAATTTAATATAGCAATAGTGGGGAGAGAAATTAATCAAAAGGTGGGAGAGAAATTAGTTAAGAGACTAATGGAATCTTTAAGCAAGAGGAAAATAAATTAAACTCATAGCAAATAGGAATGAAAAGTAGGACAGTGATTCAAATATTTCTTCACATATGGAAGATCTCAATGTGAGCAACAAAGAAAAGACAAGA
Organism: Glis glis; assembly: GCA_004027185.1. Taxonomy (NCBI): domain Eukaryota; kingdom Metazoa; phylum Chordata; class Mammalia; order Rodentia; family Gliridae; genus Glis; species Glis glis. The sequence goes on from PVJS01011862.1 coordinate 42,773, forward strand.
GGAGAGGCACTTAATTGACAAATGCTTCAAAGCTTGGGTTGTAGGGGAAGATGGAGCCGTTTGTAACTCGGGAAGACAGGAAAATGGTTCTAATTGAGGAAATGGGGATGATGAGTTGTTTATTTCATAGTTTTAAGATATTATAGGCCACCTTACTAAAAAAGGATAACAGTATAACAAAAAAATATGAAAGAAATATGGATGGTAAAAGTCAGGATCAAGGAAAAGAAGATCACAAGTGACAAGAGTCCAGGTCGTCGATATGAATGGGATTCAAATTTGTCTCTGAGCCGAATGCTGAGTTATGTAGTTCTGATGTGGGTAGCAGAGAGCAGGTCAGTTAACTAGAGGGGTGGAGAACAAAGGTTTTCCAGTATCAAACTGTTTTCCATCATGATACTTCAGCTCTCTTGTACCACCCCCTCACTTGCACCATCCCCCAGAGTCAGTTCCCCAGACTGTCCCCAGACAGTTCCCCACCATGTCTATTACAGGTGTCCCTCTGTATCCCAGGAAGGGTCCTGGAACTAATGCTCGCTTCCCTGATGTAAAACGGCATAGTATTTGCATGCAACCTACTCAAATCTTCCCATATACTTTAAATCATTTCTAGATTACTTACAATACCTAATACTATATAAATACTATATAAATAGTTGTTGTGTGTTAGAGTATAATGATAAGGAAAAATAAGCCTGTACATTTTCAGTGCAGACACATTTTTTTCCAGGTGTTTTCTATCTATGGTTGCTTGACCAGATGCAGAGCCACTGACAGGAAGGCTGACCCACCATTGGTTTGGGACACCTCTTGTTATACCTTGATCGCTCCAATGGTCTTGTTAATTTCCTTCCACATGGTACCCAGAGCCATCTTTCTGAAATGGAAATCGAATCTGTTACTTTCTGGTTCCAAACTTTTCATTTATTTGCCACTGTCTTCTGGAAAAACATCCACATGACTCCACAAGGCTCAGGTCTCCTCTTCCCCATGGAGTAAACATTTGTTTGTTTGTTTTAGTACTGGGAATTGAACCCAGGGGAATTCTGCCTCTGAGATACACCCCTAGTCCTTTTTATTTTTTATTTTGAAACAGGGTCTCGCTAAATTTCTAAGACTGGCCTCAAACCCGCAATCCTCCTGTCTTGGTCTCCCAAATACTGGGATTACAAGCATACACCACTGTGCCTGCACATTTATTGTCTTGAAGTGACCTGGCACCCATCTTCCTCCTATTGGTAACAACATCTCAATTTCCTGTATCTCCCCCAGAGTGTAAGCTGACCTGTGGTGGGGCCATCAAGGACAGTCCTGCTGTCCTCTGGCCAGCAGCAGGCCCGCACTGGTTTAATCTGGTTTTCCGTTCAAGGATTTCACATCTTGGGGGAAGTGACACAAAGGCAGAAACATAATTGGGGTAATTATTTTGGTGGCAGTGCTCTGACAGGTTCTCAGGGCTGACCTTGGTGATTATGTCTCCAGCACTGCTGTCTGTCTTTCTGAATTTGGCACTCTTGCTCTTGAACCGCATCTGTGAGCGCCTGGCATTGTCCCATAAACTGAGTTTTGTTTACCTCAACCGGAGTGGGCTTTGGCTGTTGCCACCAGAAAATCCACCAGACCATCTCCTCGTGCTCTTCCAGCCTCAGCATAGATGTCAGAATTTTTATCCTGTCTGGTGGAGGAGGCAGAAGTTCATCTGCTTTCACTTCACTACTTTCATCTCTGTCTTCTCAGACTTCATAGGGTTAATCAGAGGAGCAGACCCATCCTATTTGCATATAGTTCATTCTCTCTTATATATTCATTCTTTCGACTTTGGGTCCTTAATTTTTTTTTTTGCAGTACTGGGGATTGAACCCTGGGGCGTTCTACCTCCGTGCTACACCCCCATTCCTATTTTTTTATGCTTTATTTTGAAACCGGGTCTCACAAAGTTGCGGAGGGCCTCACTAGGTAGAGAGAGAGAGAGAGAGAGAGAGAAACAGGGAGAGAGAGAGAGAGAGAGAGCTGAGGCATCCCCGGGTCTCCACCTCCCAAAGTACTGGGATTACAAGCGTGCGCCACCACACCCGGCTGGGACCTTATTTTATTTATTTATTTATTTATTTATTTATTTTTGCGGTACCAGGGATTGAACCCAGGG